>ML265417.1:55024-82738 GCA_005239495.1 Nicotiana undulata
GTAATGGGTAGTAAATGGATATGATGACCTGTGCGCTAATGCCATGTGTAGCCCCTCTAGTTGAGGAGGATTACCGGGATTGTACAGATATGATCATATAGGCTAACCCACCTAGGACTTCCCTTATTTCTTTTACATATGTGTGCTTAGACTGCTTATCTGTCAAAAGTCTTTTATTCTTTTTACATATGTGTGCTTAGACTGCTTATCTGTTAATTGGCTAATTCATAAAAGTAAGTTTGGCCGGGACCCACCGTTGTGGGCCTCGAGGGGTTCCTAACACCTTCCCCTCGAAGTAATTTCATGCCCTTACCCAATCTCTGGTAATGCAAACTAGTTTCATGAGTTACTTGTAATAGGTGCCCTAACGCACCTTAATCCGTTAGGTGGAGACTCTCCAATTTCTTGTACCCCTTTCCCAAGAGGAAATGAGTTGTTCCAATAATGTCGAAACCCGGACTCTGCGGGGAAAAAGGGGGCGCGACAAGGTTTACAATATTTTAAAGGTTGACAACGAGCAGCTATAGTCGATGATCCAAAAACTCCAATCCAGATTCTGAGCTCAAGCAGATTTTTTTTCTTGGTTGAGAAAACTCATGTTATTTACAACATGTGGAGTAAAACTCTGGAGGATGCCAAATATGGTATTACAAATGTATATAACTGCATTGTCGAAGCTCTTGCTTTAGAATTACAACCTCTTTCGAGAACATTCCTGCCCAGCCTGTTGGTTTAAGCTCTTCAAACATATGCTCTAAGTCATCAGAATTTCAAAAGGAAGGTGAAGACAAAAGTGAAGGCGTTGAGCCCGAAAATGAGCAACATTTAAGTCAAAACGGTGCATACGAAGCTTCTCAGCCTTCAAACTTTGCAAATAAAGTAGATTGAAATATTTTATAATGTTGTTTTTAGCAATTCTTGTAACTATTCCGGTCTCGCTTTTGGGCCCGAATTTTTTTAATGAAAGATACCTTTCTACCTTAACTTCTCTGAGTTCTTCACAAAAGATATCTTTTTGATCTATTCTTTCCTTTTGATGTAGTCCGGGAATTTTTGCCTCCGATTAACTTTATTACCAGGTATTTATGCTTCTGATTTTTAACCTTTAACTAGAAAAGGTTTCATAAGAGAGGCCCTTATGTTTTCGTTCCTCTTGAGGAGGACGTCTTCTGTTTATTCCGTCACTTGAATTTGAAGTTTAAGTAACATTCAAATAAAGCAAACACCATATCTATTGGATAAGAAATAAGATACAAAAACAAAAGGACTTTCATTTATTCCTTCAATTCTCAAAAGTACATTTAGTCAAGCAAGAATTTTTTTACATTTGCAAAATAAAGCCAATACATATGGATAATTTGTACTCCTTATTTCTAGGGAGCTTGATATGCAACCCCCGATCCTGACTGGAGGTGATTCATAATAACTGAAATTTTAAGTTCAAAATATGTTTCTCACTTCGTGTAGTCCCCGATATTATTGTGTTGCTAGATACTTCCCTAGCCTTTTGAAGCTATCGTTGACACTTTCACTATTTTGGTAGGAGTAGCTTATCCCCGAGTGTTCGAGTGCAAAGTATGAGGATTCGAACCTTTAGATTTTCTGTTGCCATTAGCAATTCACATTCATAGTATGCTTTATGTTGCTGCCTAATTAAAACCTTGCAAGAAAAATCGATTTAGGAAAAAAAATCGGGCGAAAAAAAAAAGTGCAGCGCGTAGTTTCAGTATAATGAGTGATCTTCAAAAATAGTACCTCTTGAGATGAGTCATGTTCCATTTTCTTCGTAATTTAACTCCGTCTTGATTTTCAACTTGATACGAACCTTTACTTGATATAGCAGAAATCTAGTAAGGTCCTTCCCAATTTGGTCCCAATTTTGGCATTGACCTCTCGGGTATTATGAGTCACTTTTTATAGAATCAAGTCTCCAATTTTTGAAATATTGAATTGTCACACTTCTTTTTGGCACGCAACCCTATTACGAGGTTGAGTTAGAAGAGTTTTTGTAATGACTCCACCGGTCGTTCCGTGGGATTAGACCTGTTATTCCTGTTTTTGCCTTGTCATGCTATGTTTGGTATATTTATGATGTGTCGGGTTCTGTTGGTTCGGGTTCATAGTAGTCGTGGTGAGAATTGAGACACTTAGTCTCTTAAATTGGCCATATAGTTGAAAACGTCAACTGGGAGTTGACTTATTGGTAAACGACCTCAGAATGTAGATTTTATGGCCCGGACAACTTCGTTAGGTGATTTGGGACTTAGGAGTATGTTTGAAATGTGGTTTTGAGGTCCGGTGTAGAATTAGGCGTGAATTAGCGAAAGTTAATTTTTGGCGATTTTCGGTCGGTAGTGGAAAATAGGATATCAGGGTCGGAATGGAATTCTGAAAGTTGGAGCAGGTTCGTAATGTCATTTTGGATATGTGTGCAAATTTTCAGGTCAATCAGATGTGTTTTGGATGATTTCGGCATCCTTGGTGAAATTTAGAAATTTCAAAGTTCATAGGCTTGAATTTGATGTGATTTTGGTATTTTTGCATTGTTTTTGGTATTTCGATGGCTTGGATAAGTTTGAAAAAGGTTATGGGATGTGTTGGTATGTTTGGTTGAGGTCACGGGGGCCTCGGGTGAGTTTCGGGTGGTTAACGGATCGATTTTTGGTTTTGGAACTTGGCTGGTTTGCTGGTGTTTGTGCAGCAGAGTTTTACTCTATGCGTTCGCGGAGGAGGGCCTGCGTTCCCATAGAGTGTTTTAGAGAAGGGGGCCAGTTGTTCTATGCATTCGCAGATTATGGAGTGCGAACCGGAGAGTGGAGCAGGGTGGTCATTGCGAACGCGGGGGGGTGTGTGCGTTCGCGTAGGGTGTGAGCTGTTTGGGGACCCCAGACCATTGGCCTATGCGTTCGCGGGTCTATGAGTGTGATCGCGAAGGCCTGGGGGTTGTTGTGCTTCGCGTTCGCGGGCTTGAAGCTGCGTCCGCGTAGAGTAAATTAGGGACTTGTTGGATTGTTCTATGCGAACGCGGTCCTAGTGACGCGTTCGCGAATGGTAAAGGACTGGGCAAAAAGTTTAAGTTTCAAAACGAGGGTTTTAGGCCATAACTCAAAAGTCCATTAGAGAGCTCGGGAGAAGGAGGATTTGGAGGAGATTTTCAGTGGAGTTCTTGAGGTAAGTGTTCTTCAATCACATTTGGGTTAATTCCATGATTTAGCCTTGATTATTATCCATTAATTTGAGAAATTAGAGTGGAAATTGGGGGAAAATGGGAGGAAAATTTGGGAATTTCTTTTGATGATTTGAATGGGCAATTGAGGTCGGGTTTTGGTAAATTTTATATGGGTAGACTCGTGAGGGAACGATGATTCTAGTTTTTCTATTTATATCGAATTTCGAGACGTGGGCCCGGGGGTCGGGTTTGGCCAATTTCGGGAATTGTTCCCAATTTGGATAGTTTTCGAATGGGTTTCGTCTCCTTAGCATATTTTGATATTATTGATCTGATTTTGATAGACTCAGAGCATTTGGGAGCCAATTCGAGGGGCAAGAGTATCGCAGAGTAGCATTTCGGGTCGGTTTGAGGTAAGTAATGACTATAAATCTTGTCCTGAGGGTATGAAACCCCGAACTTAGCATCTTTTCAATGTTTTGGAGTGACACACACGCTGGATCACGAGTGTGTGGCGTGCACTGATGGGGAATTTAAATTGGTTCTTCCCGAGGCAACTATTGAGTTGCGTAACTGCCTTTAAATCACATGATAAATCGTATTTTTATATATTTGGGTTGTAAGCCATGTTTGGGGCCTTGTGCCGACCTGTTTAGACCCCTTGGGGGCTATTTTCTGATATTCCTCACCGTAGTGATTATGATTTACACTCAGTCATTCATGTTAAACTATTTTCGAGACTCAGACTTGTTTACATTATTTTGTGATATAAAATACTGTTTTGGGTCGAGTACCCCGTCTATTTATGGCCCGAGTGGCATTTTGAGAGTTTCTGATTGAGTGAGGCCGAGAGCCAATATTGTGAGGGTATTATGGATCGGGTTGCACTCCGCAACATGTCACACTGGTATGATATATGAGAAGCCGAGTGCTAGAGTGATTGATGTCATGATTTGGCTTGTTATAGCGCTTGGGCTGTAGGATCCCCTCGGAGTCTATACACCCCCAGTGAGCGCATGTACCTACTGAGTTGGCATACTCACATTACTCCCTGCACCTCTATGTGCAGATTCAGGTGCGGGTACCGAGCGCTAGTCTTCTTATTACGTGTGGAGCCGGAGTTGGGACATCGAGGTAGTTGTTCAACGTTCACAGCATCTCTGTTTCCCTTTCTTGTTTTGTATTTAGTTCCTTATTCCGAGATTTATGTAGTATAACAGTAGAATTCTTGGTACCACTCTTAGATGCTCATGTCTTGTTGACTCCAGGTCTTGGGGATAGCTGTTAGACTGTTTATCTTATTTGGTTTTGTTTAGAAATTTGGAAATTTATAAATACTTATGAAATGTTGAAAAAGATTTGGAAATTTTGAAAATAATATGTCAATGTATGATTGCTTGCTAGCCTAGTTCCATGATAGGCGCCATCACAGCTGGGTTAGGATTTTGGGGTCGTGACAGTTTTTCAATTGAAGTGACGTTTTGAAAAGGGATCATTTATTATTTAGAGTTGCCACTTGGAATTGAGTTTTAGTGTTCCAAGTCACCTTTTATTGAATCCATTATCAAAAGAAAGATTTAACTTATAATTTATGGTCTACGAAAACAGAAGACTGAGTAAGGAATTTTGTTGACCGAGGGGAAGGTGTAAGGCACTCCTCGAGTCCCGTGGTTCTAGCACGGTCGCTTTATTGACTAATGTAAGGCTTAAATCAATTTTTAGTTATTCTTGTATTTATTGATTATGGCTTATTTATTACCGCTTAATTAATTATTATATTTTATTAATTGTGTTCACCAAGATGCGGAACACACACAAGGTACTTCTTTGAAATTAAATGTTAAACCAAGGTACGAAATGTACACATGGTTATAACATAATTATTTTAAATCTAAAAGCATCGAGACACGGAATGCGCATATGTTCCTTTTATTATTTAAGCATATCAATCCAAGGTTCGGGTATGAACACATGAGACAATATTTAAAGTACATATAAAGTTTTTCTAGTGTTTTAGAGTATTTCTCTTGTTTTATCTTTAGATTTGAGACATTTATTTGTATAATTTTATTATCATTACTTATTGCAACAAGTATTAAATTAGTACATGATTATCTCTGCTACCTTATAAATATTTTTACCACTACAATTATTTATTCCTTGAAATAGCTAATTCGTAACCCTTATATGTACTTCACAAAAAACCTATTCTTGGAAATTGGCAAACTTAATCTTCTATCTAAGCCAAAATTATTAAATTATTCCCGAACCTGTTTCGCGCAACACAAATTACACAAAATAACAAAAGAACTATTAACTTCCAGTGATAGACGAATGAATGGATAGATACATTTAAAGAAGAACCTTTGAGAAACTCCATTTGTCCTAATTATATATAAATGAAATTCAAGAGTCTATGTAATAGATTGCATCCATGACCTTAAACATAATTGATGTAATGAACTTTTATACGTATGAAAAATGAAATTCATGCATAAAGTTAAACTAAACAGTATTGACAAAGTTAATAACACACCCACAACATATTCTTTATATGCAAACCAAGTTATAACTATCAACATTGGAATTATTTTTACTATTCACCACCTTAATTACTTTATACACATATAAACACACTTAATTGAAAAATTAAATAATTTTTCCATATCATCATAAGAGTTAAATAAGACCAGTAAGAATGATATTTTAAAAAAAATTGAAAGATGATTATTAATTAATAACATGATTCCTGAAAGATCTAAACTTCACTGTCAATGGAAATATTATTTTAGGCCATGAGTGAAAGTTTGGTAATCAAATTTTGCTTTAACCGGCACCCAAACAAATATCAGTTCACTATAGTTCGAAAAAAAATACTCAAAACAACTCAAAGATACAAAAACAGAAATAAAAAGATGAAATCAAAATTAATCAGAACCAACAAAATTATCTTTCATGTTAATGATGAAAATTCAAATATTACCTTTTTAAAGCTTTTTACAATAAAATTACAGTCATAATCTACTGATTTTCAAAACTAGCAATGCTAACTTTTCTAAAATCTCAAACTTAGAATCGCGAACGAAATCTCGAACTCTGTCTTCAAACTCTCGTTCTTTCTTACTTGTGCAATTCTTTCTCTTTTTTTTTTTTTTTGTTCTTTGCCTCTGCCAGTCTCTTCTATTCTCTTTTTTACTTCTTACTTTCTCCCTTTTCTTTTTTCCTTTTTAATCTTTTTTTGTTCTCTGACTTTTCATTCTTCTGACTCCTCCTTTCTTTTTCTTTTCGCTCTTTTTTTTCTCCTGACTTCTAATCCCTTTTTCTTATGGTACTGACCTCTTTTTCTTTTTGTCCTTCTCCCCTCTGGTCCCCTCGTTCTTTTCTTTTGTCTTTATAGGTAAAATTTTGGCAGTTTGTTCTTGGTCCCCCCATTTGGAGTGGGGGAACGTGCATTGTGTGTGCATATGACGTGAGGAAATGGGTGAGAAGTGAGGGGTTTGAGGGTAACATGGTAATGAGGGTGTTATATTTTAGTATTATATATACATATATTATCTTTTTAATAACTCCTTTTTATTAAATAAAAATGACGGTAAAATATATAGTTCACTCTCTATATTTATATATACACTAACCAACTTACTTTTAGACTTTAAAAAAATTATATAAGTAAGAGAACTTAATATTTATACTATAGTTTAAATTATACTAAGGAAAACACCATAGCTTACTTATTACAACTATAACTAAAACATACCCCATATATATATGTATAATATTTTTTTATTTGTAAATAGAAAAATAAAATATTTACTTTAAGAATGTGAGTATTATTTTTAATTAGATCGAATAAAATTTATTAAGAGTAAGACAAAACTTTAAAACATCAAGATTAGACCTAAAAAAATATTTACACTAAAATAATATATAATTTGGGAGTGGTCAAAAATTAGTTGTTCACATCATGCCCCTCTTTTCTTGGAAACATGAAAAGTTTTCAGGTAAAGAAAATGAACAAGGTGACTTATTTTTCACCTCACTATTATTTAAAAAGGAAAGGAAGAGAAAAGAAGGGGTTGCGACCGAACCTTGGTTTTAGGAAGCCTACATATCCCAGTTTATAGAGGAATCAAGTCACATCTAGTTCAACTGGAAGAATAATGATGGAGTATTCTTAGATGGAGAGACCACTAAGGTTCCGTCGAGGTTCCGATCCGCGGTTTCTACTATTACATCAAAATGAAAAGAAAATTACACACTCTAGAAATGTTACAAAATTCCTATGTAAATGCCATGTGGAGTCTTGTCTTGATTCTTGACTTGCTTTCTTTATTGACTTTTGACTAAAACTTGATGCTCTCCGATATAACAGATTATGAAATATTCTCACGGGCATGTTTCTTGATCAGATGAAGAGAAGATGGATCTTGAGACCCTATGTGTCACGACCCGATTTACCTTCCGAATGATCTCCTGACGGCACCTAGTCTCTACGACTAGGTAAGCCTAAAATTTGCGGAATAATAAGACAAAACAATAATAGAACGGTAAAGAAGAAGCAATACTATAAAACTTAGCCGCTCGGCATGTATAGCTTTTACTTTTCCCAAAACCCAGAATATCACAAATCACAAACTCTGTACTACTGTAGCTCTAAACAAAGGAATAAGGATAAATGTATCTATATATGTCTCCTAAATCTACACTGGAGTGGAAGGGGACACATGAGATCCTGCGGACGAGGCAGAATTACCTCGCGGTCTCCTAAGCAGCTACTATGATAAGCAATGGTAGCAGGATTAAAAGAACAACTGAAGGAAATAATAAGGAAGAGCTATCGGCTCAGCACAACATATATCTCAACAGCAAATATGCAATGCAGTACATGGGGAAAGCTCCCGGATTTTGGTCCGTAGTCCCAATTTAAATATGCTATGCAGTACAGGGGGAAAGCTCCCGGATCTCAGTCCGTAAGACTAATTTAAATATGCTATGAAGTACAGGGGGAAAGCTCCCGGATCTCGGTCCGTAGTCCCAATTAAAATATACAATGCAGAAGTCTATCAGATACGTTTTAATTGAACAGTCCAAGAAAACAACAAGCAAGAATAAGGTAAACTACCTAAGCATGGTGCAATTAGTAGCAAATAAGAGGAATTCAAGTAAGGACAGGTAGGCATGCTTATTCTTATGCTAACTACTCAGTTACGACATAAAGCAGTAATATAGGAATGAAAAAGAGTTATGTCATGGAAGGAAAAAGTGGAATTTTAGCAACAATGACCCGTGTACGCACTCGTCACCTCACGTACACGACGTCCACATAACAAAAATAAGTATGAAAATACCTAAGGGGAAGTCCCCAACACAGAATTAGGCGAGCCACTTACCTTGACTGTGCTAATCAACTCAATATCACGCTCTTGCCACGAGTATCCGACTCCGGGTGGCCCAAATCTATTCAATTCGATTGCATAATGTAAATATCACTTCAAGGAAACAAAATAGCTAATTAATTCGAAGCTAATACGCGAAATTAGGAAATTCGCCCAAAAAGTCCACCGGGCCTACTTCTCGGAATCAGGTAAAAGTTATATTTTTCGAACACCCATTCACTCATGAACTCACCCGAACAAGAATCATCAAAATCCGATGTCAATATTTCCCTAAAATCCTCATATTTCTACTTGGGGAAGTTTCATCCAAATTTCATGGTTTTCCACCCATTTTCATTGATTAGATTGAGGAAATTGATAGAGATTAATGGTATAACAATGGATTAAGGTTAGAAAACGTTACCTATGATCCTCCTCTTTGAATCCCACTGAAAATCGCCAAGTCCCGAGCTCTAAATCGATTTTGGAGTTATGAATTTCAAACCCTCGGATTATTTTGGTATAACAGTCCAGGGATTTCGCATCTGCGACTCTATGATCGCACCAGCGGTATCGCACCTGCGAAATTTCCATCGCAGGTGCGGAAGTCACTTAAGAAGGCTGGGGCCGCACCTGCGGTCGCTTGGCCGCATCTGCGATCCCGCTTCTACGGAAACCAGGCTGCACCTGCGACCACTGACCATCCCTACTCAAGCCGCACCTGCGAATCGGCCATCCGCACCTGCGAAAAGACCATCGCAGGTGCGAGACACTAGAAACAGAACTGGTTCAACAGTTCCTAAGGGTCCAAATTCACCCGTTAGGCATCCGAAACAACCCTGTGGCCCCCGGGACCTTAACCAAGCCTACAAACTGACCCAAATACCTTATTCAAACTTGGTCGAACCTTAAAAACACACCTCATAACATCAAAATCGTCAAATATGCATAGATTCAAGCCTAAGAACTTAGGAAATTTCTAAAAATCCACATCCGATGCCGAATCACGTCTAAACTTATCCGAATGACCTCAAATTTGCACACAGGTCAAAAATGACATTACGGACCTGCTGTCGCTTTCGGAATTCCATTTTGAGCCTCGATATCAAAATTTCACCTATCGGCCAAAATCGCCGAAATTCTAACTTCCGCCAATTCAAGCCTAAATCTACAACCGACCTCGAAAACACGATCCGAACACGCTCCTAACCTCGAAATCACCCAACGGAGCTAACATAGTCAACGGATTTCCATTCCAGGTCTGTCTTCCCACAGTTCCAGCTACGGTCTGATTTCAAAAGCAAAAATTCACATTTAAGGACTAAGTGTCCAAAATCACTCCGAATTTCACCACTCAACGCTCCGACTAGTTCCAATAGCATAAATAGACATGGGAGAAGCAATTATTAGGGATCGGGCGCTAATTCCCAAAATGACCGACCGGGTCGTTACATTCTCCCCCTCTTAAGAAAATCGCTCGTCCTCGAACGAGTATAGAAACATACTTGAAGTTGTGAAAAGATGAGGGTACTGACTCCGCATGTCTTGCTCGGTCTCCCAAGTCGCCTCCTCGACCGGATGAACCCTCCACTGAACCTTGACTGAGGAAATATCCTTGATCTGAGCCTCCTGACCTGCCTGTCCAATATAGCCACAGGCTCCTCAACATATGATAGATCCTTGTCCAATTGGACCGAGCTGAAATCTAAAACATGAGTCGGGTCACCGTGATACTTCCGAAGCATGGAAACATGGAACACCGGATGAACTCCTACTAGGTTAGGAGGTAAGGCCAACTCATAGGCTACCTCCCCAACCCGCTGCAATATCTCAAAAGGGACAATGAACCTCAGACTCAGCTTACCCTTTATCCCGAATCTCATGACGCCCTTCATAGGCGATACCCGAAGCAAAACCCGATCACCAGCCATAAATGCCAAGTCACGAACCTTCCGGTCCGCGTAACTCTTTTGTCTGGACTGAGCTGTGCAAAGACTCTCCTGGATCACCTTCACCTTGCCCAGGGCATCCTGAATCAAGTTTGTACCCAACAATCGGGCCTCGCCCGGCTCAAACCATCCTATTGGAGACCTGCACCGTCTACCATACAAAGCCTCATACGGTGCCATCTGAATGTTGGACTGGTAGCTGTTATTATAAGCAAACTCTGCAAGAGGCAAGTATCGGTCCCATGACCCTCCAAATCCATCACACAGGCATGGAGCATATCCTCAAGAATTTGAATCGTGCGCTCGGACTTCCCGTCCGTCTGGGGGTGGAATGTTGTACTAGGATCTATCTGGGTACCCAACTCAGTATGCAAGGCTCTCCAGAAGTACGAGGTGAACTGAGGACCTCGATATGATATAATGGACACCGGCACACCGTGCAACCGGACTATCTCCCGGATGTATTTCTGGGCCAACCTCTCAGAAGAATATGTAGTCAACACTGGAATGAAATGAGCTGATTTGGTCAGCCGGTCCACAATCACCCAAATAGCATCATGTTTCCCCAAGATCCGGGGAAGTCCAACCACAAAATCCATGGTGATCCGCTCCCACTTCCACTCTGGAAGCTTCATCTGCTAAAGTAATCCTCCCGGTCTCTGATGCTCACATTTGACCTTCTGACAATTGAGACACTTAGCTACAAACTCCGCTATATCCTTCTTCATCCTTCGCCACCAATAGTGTTGTCTCAGATCCTGGTACATCTTCGCGGTACCCGGATGGATGGAATACCGCGAGTTATGGGCCTCCTCAAGAATCAACTCCCGAAGCCCATCTACGTTGGGCACACAGATACAGACCTGCATCCTCATCAAACCATCCTCATCTATGGTCAACATCACTGGCATCACCCTATCGAACTCTATCCTGAAGAGCCCGAAGGTTGGGATCCTCATACCGGCACTCCCGAATGCGGTCATAAAGAGAAGACCGAGCAACAACGCAAGAAAAAACCCGGCGAGTCTCAGAAAGCTCCAGCCTCACGAACTGACTGGCTAATGACTGAACATCCAAGGCTAAGGGCCTCTCAGCTGCACGAAGATATGCCAAACTCTCCTCCCGGCGACTCAAGGCGTCGGCCACCGCATTGGCCTTCCCCAGGTTGTATGGTATCGTGATTTCATAATACTTGAGTAACTCCAACCACCTACGCTGGCGCAAATTGAGATCCTTCTACCTGAATATGTGCTGCAAACTCCGGTGATCCGTGAATATCTCACAGGGGACACCATATAAATAGTGACGCCAGATCTTCAGGGCGTGAACAATCACTGCCAACTCGAGATCATGAGCAGGGTAGTTTTTCTCATGCACCTTCAACTGTCTGGACGCGTAGACAATCACCCTACCGTCCTGCATCAACACTGCTCCCAGGCCAATCCTCGAAGCATCACAATAGACTGTATAAGACCTTGATCCGTTGGGTAATACTAACACTAGAGTTGTGGTCAGGGCTGTCTTGAGCTTCTGAAAGCTCTCCTCACACTCCTCAGTCCAAATAAAAGGTGCACCCTTCTGGGCCAGTCAGGTCATGGGCGCTGAGATGGATGAAAATCCCTCCACAAAACGGCGATAATACCCAGCCAAACCGAGGAAACTGCAGATCTCAGTAGCTGAAGACGGTCTAGGCCAACTGTGTACCGCCTCTACCTTCTTCGGGTCTACCTTGATCCCATCCGAAGATACCACATGGCCTAAGAATTCCACAGAATCAAGCCAAAATTCACACTTAGAAAAATTGGTGTACAACTTCCTCTCCCTCAATGTTTGAAGTACGGTCCTCAAATGCTGCTCATGGTCCTCTTGGGACCGAGAATATATCAGAATGTCATCAATGAACACGATGACGAAAGTATCAAGGTACGGTCGAAATACGCTGTGCAGCAGGTGCATGAAGGTTGCTGGGGCATTGGTCAGCCCAAATGACATAACAAGGAACTCATAGTGGCTATATCTGGTCCTAAAGGCAGTCTTCAGAATATCCGGCTCCCGAATCTTCTACTGATGATCACCCGAACGAAGATCTATCTTGGAAAACACCCTAGCACCTTGTAACTGGTCAAATAAATCATCAATGCGAGGCAATGGGTACTTGTTCTTCACTGTCACCTTATTCAGCTGCCGGTAGTCAATACACATACGCATTGAACCATCATTTTTCTTCACAAACAATACTGGAGCACCCCAACGCTATACACTGGGCCTGATGAATCCCTTTTCAAGCAACTCCTGCAACTGCTCTTTCAACTCCTTCAACTCAGGAGGAGCCATGCGATAGGGAGGAATGGAAATGGGCTGAGTGTCCGGCAACAAGTCAATGCCAAAATCAATATCTCTCTCGGGCGGCATACCCGGAAGATCAGCTTGAAAAACATCAGGATAGTCCCTAACAATGGGGACAGACTCAATTGTAAGGGTCTCAACACTAACATCTCTCACATAAGCCAAATACGCATCACACCCCCTTTCAACCATTCGTTGAGCCTTAAGAAAGGAAATGACTCGGCGGGGAGTGTACTCTAGGGAACCTCTCCACTCTAGCCTCGGTAATCCTGGCATAGCCAGCGTCACGGTCTTGGCGTGACAATTAAGAATAGCATAGTAGGGAGACAACCAGTCCATACCCAGTATAACATCGAAATCTACCATACCGAGTAATAATTAATCAGCCCTGGTCTCAAAACCACTGATAACAATCAAACACGACCGATATACGCGGTCCACAATAAGAGAATCTCTCACGGGAGTAGAAACATAAACGGGGGAACTCAAAGAATCCCGAGATATCCCCAGATGTGAAGCAAAATAAGAAGACACATACGAATATGTAGAGCCTGGGTCAAATAATACCGATGCATCCCTATGACAAACAGGGACAATACCTGCGATGACCGAATCTGAAGCAATGGCCTCTGAGCGGGCTGGGAGAGCATAATATCTAGTTTGGCCTCCCCCTCTAGGGCGACCTCCACCTCCCCGACCTCCACCTCGAGCTGCCTAAGATGGTGGGGTAGCGGCTGGGGCTGGAAGAATAGCTGGAGGACCTGGTGGAAGGCATGGAACCTGATAAGTCTGAGGTGGTGCACCCCTCCTAGCCCTGGGGAAATCTCTGATCATATGACAGGGTCACCCCACCCAAAACAACCCCTTGGAGAACGTGGCGGCTGATGCTGACTCTGAACTGGCCAGTGATAGCACCTCGAAGTGAAGGCACCTGAGATACTGGTGGTGCATAATAAGGCTCCTGAGGTCTAGGAGGAGCTGGAATACCACTAGCTGCTGGAAGAGTTGAATGAATGGGAAGACTCACAAAACCCCTACCATAACGTGTTGCTGGTGCACGAGCTCCTGAAAAAGTGAACAGTCTCTCGAGACCTCTTGGCCTCTCTCTCCTCCCTATTCGGTAGGGAGGATCCTCCGGGAAATACTCACGGCCTGCTGGTAAGTAATATCTGTCTCCCGCTATCTAGCCATACTGGTCCGAATACTGGGGTGAAGTCCCTCAATAAAGCGTCAAACCCTCTCTCTGACAGTGGCAACCAAAGCTGGTGCACGGACTGCATACTCCGACACAGTCATAGTACCTTGGCGTAACTGCTCAAACTCTGCACGCCAAGCATCCCTGAGGCTCTGAGGGACAAACTCAAGTAGGAAAATCTCTGAGATCTGAGCCCAAGTAAGTGAAGTTTCCTCGTCCGGACTGCTCAACTCAAAAGCACGCCACCACTGATAAGCTGCTCCCCTCAACTGGAAAGCAGTGAAAGAGACCCCACTCATTTCCATGATACCCATAGTGTGGAGAATGCGATGGCACCCCTCAAGAAAACCCAGGGCGTCATCCGAAACTAGTCCGCTGAACTCAGGTGGGTGGTACTTCTTGTACCTCTCAAGTCAGAGCTGCTCTGCCTCAGGAATAGCTATCCTAGTCTCATGCTGAACTGGAGCTGCTGGGGGCATAGGAATATACTCTGAAACCTGCCCAATATGAACCCTCTGCTCAGGAGTACGGGCTGCGGGAGTCAGTGTCCCTCCCCCGGCCTGGGATGTAGCTGGGGCTATCAGAAGTAATCCCGCCTGAGACAGAGTACTGAAGGCACTAAAGAATTGAGCCAATGTCTCCTGGAGGGCTGGAGTAATAGTAGGGACCTCCTGTGCTCCTCCAACTGTGGCTGCCGGGGGATCCTCTGCCTCTGCTCTCGCTGGTGCTCGGGTTGCACCGCGTGCTCGTCCTCTGCCCGGCCCCTGCCTTGGGCCGTCCTGGCTGGGGGCTCGGGTGCCTGATCGGTACGAGTACGAACCATCTGTAAGCAATAATAGAATAGAGTTTAAGAATTTTTATGACAATAACTAGAACGATAAGGAGTTCCAAAGAATATGATTGTTCTTAACATTTACATAGCCTCACGAAGATAGATACGGACGTCTCCGCACTGATCCGCGAGACTCTAATAAACCGGCTTGTGACTTGTGACTCCTATGAACCCAGAGGCTCTGATACCAACTTGTCACTACCTGATTTACCCTCCGAACGGTCTCGTGATGGCACCTAGTCTCTACGACTAGGTAAGCCTAAAATTTGCAGAATAATAAGACAAAACAATAATAGAACGGTAAAGAAGAAGCAATATAATAAAACTTAGCCGCATGGCATGTACAGCTTTTACTTTTCCCAAAACCCGGAATATCACAAATCACAAACTATGTACTACTGTAGCTCTAAACAAAGGAATAAGGAGAAATATATCTATATATGTCTCCTAAATCTACACTGGAGTGGAAGGGGACACATGATATCCTGCGGACGAGGCAAAATTACCTCGCGGTCTCCTAAGAAGCTGTTATGATGCGCCTAACCACGGTACTGTGTGCTGGTACCTGGATCTGCACATGGGTAAAACATGCGCAGGAAAGGGTGTGAGTACTCCACATTCGGTACTCAGTAAGTGCCACGCCTAACCTCAGTCAAGGAGTGACGATTTCAGGTTAAGGCTCTACTGAGTTTTAAAAAAAACAAGTCAGTTATAAGTCTAAACAGTGAAATATAAATAAGCAATGGTAGTAGGGTTAAAAGGAGAACTGAAGGAAATAATAAGGAAGAGCCCTCGGCTCAACACAACATATATCTCAACAGCAAATATGCAATGCTGTATAGGGGGAAAGCTCCCGGATCTCGGTATGTAGTCCCAATTTAAATATGCTATGCAATACAGGGGGAAAGCTCCCGGATCTCAGTCCGTAGTCCTAATTTAAATATGCTATGCAGTACTAGGGGAAAGCTCCCAGATCTCGGTCCGTAGTCCGAATTTAAATATGTAATGCAGAAGTCTATCGGATACGGTTTAATTGAATAGTCCAATAAAACAACACGCAAGAATAAGGTAAACTACCTATGCATGGTGCAATTAGTAGCAAATAAGAGGAATTCAAGTAAGGACTGGTAGGCATGCTTATTCTTATGTTAACTACTCAGTTACGACAAAAAGCAGTAATATATGAATGAAAAGGAGTTATGTCATGGAAATAAAAAGTGGAATTTTAGCAACAATGACCGGTGTACGCACTCGTCACCTCACGTACACGACGTCCACATAACAAAAATCAGTAAGAAAATACCTAAGGGAAAGTCCCCAACACAGAATTAGGCAAGCCACTTACCTTGACTGCGCTAATCAACTCAATATCACACTCTTGCCACGAGTATCCGACTCCGGGTGCCCCAAATCTATTCAATTCGATTGCATAATGTAAATATCACTTCAAGGAAACAAAATAGCTAATTAATTCGAAGCTAATATGCGAAATTAGGAAATTCGCCCAAAAAGTCCCCCGGGCCTACTTCTCGGAATCAGGTAAAAGTTATATTTTTCGAACACCCATTCACTCATGAACTCACCCGAACAAGAATCATCAAAATCCGATGTAAATATCTCCCTAAATCCTCAGATTTCTACTTGGGGAAGTTTCATCCAAATTTCATGGTTTTCCACCCATTTTCATTGATTAGATTGAGGAAATTGATAGAGATTAATGGTATAACAATGGAATAAGGTTAGAGAACATTACTTATGATCTTCCTCTTTGAATCCCACTGAAAATCGCCAAGTCCCGAGCTCTTAATCGATTTTGGAGTTATGAATTTCAAACCCTCGGATTATTTTGGTATAACAGTCCAGGGATTTTGCACCTGCGACTTTATGATCGCACATGCGGTACCGCACCTGTGGAATTTCCATCGCAGGTGCGGAAGTCACTTAAGAAGGATGGGGCCGCACCTGCGGTCCGCATCTGCGGTCCCGCTCCTGCGGAACCTAGGTCGCACCTGCGAACACTGGCCATCCCTACTCAAGCCGCACCTGCGAACCGGCTATCCGCACCTGCGAAAAGACCATCGCAGGTGCGAGACACCAGAAACAGAACTTGTTCAGCAGTTCCTAAGGGTCCAAATTCACCCGTTGGGCATCTGAAATAACCTCGAGGCCCCCGGGACCTCAACCAAGCCTACCAATTGACCCAAATACCTTATTCAAACTTTGTCGAACCTTAAAAACACACCTCATAACATCAAAATCGTCAAATATGCATAGATTCAAGCCTAAGAACTTAGGAAATTTCTAAAAATCCACATCCGATGCCGAATCACGTCTAAACTTATCCGAATGACCTCAAATTTTGCACACAGGTCAAAAATGACATTACGGACCTGCTGTCCCTTTCGAAATTCCATTACGAGCCCGATATAAAATTTTCACCTATCGACCGAAATCGCTGAAATTCTAACATTCGCTAATTCAAGGCTAAATCTACAACCGATGTCAAACACGATCCGGACACGCTCCTAACCTCGAAATCACCCAACGGAGATAACGGAGTTGACAAATTTCTATTTCGGATCCGTCTTTCCACAGTTCTAGCTACGACTTGATTTCAAAAGCAAAAATCCACATTTAAGGACTAAGTGTCCAAAATCACTCCGAATTTCACCACTCAACGCTCTGAAAAGTTCCAATAGCATAAATAGATATGGGAGAATTAGTTATTAGGGGATCGAGGTGCTGACTCTCAAAACAATCGCCTGGGTCGTTATACTATGTCTCTGCATACATTATGTCAAAGCTGGTTGCGGCTGTATTGAGATCAAACATTCCATTTTCTCCGTCAAGAGCTAGAATCTTATTTTTTGCACATCCAATCCGTGAAAAACCTACAAACCATCAGAAACAAACAAAACAAACAAAAAATTTCTGCCCTATTTTGCATTAGAAATTATTTGTGAGTTATTAAAAACACAGTAAACTATCTTAGCTATTGCAAAATGAAGAATTGAAAGAGAAATAGGCTCTTTTTTTTTTGCTTTTTGACAATAGGGGATGTCGTACCCTATGTTAACATGATGGAAGGCAACCAGGGGATGTAGTACCTTTTGTTGGCAATAAGATGAGGCTTGTGGCACTCTATGATGCTACTAGGGAATGTTTTACCATACGTTGGCAAAACGTAATGCAGCCAGAGGATGTAGTACCCTGTGTTGGCAATAAGATGAAGATCGTGACACTCTGAGATTCTACTAGAGAATGTCTGACCCTATGTTAACAATGAGAAATACAACCAGGGGATGTAGTACCCTGTGTTGGCAATAAGGTGAGGCTTATGGCTCACTAAGATTCTACTAGGGAATGTCGTACCCTATGTTAACGATGAGAAATACAACCAAGGGATGTAGTACCCTATGTTGGCAATAAAATAAGGCTTGCAGCGTTCTGAGATGTTACGAGGGAATGTCGTACCCTATGTTGGAAATAAAATGAGGCTCGTAGCGCTTTAAGATGCTACTAGGGAATGTCGTACCCTATGTTGGCAGAAAGTAGTGCAACCAGGGGATGTAGTACCATGTGTTGGTGATAAGATGAGGCTCGTGGCGCTCTGAGATGCTACTAGGGAACGTCGTACCCTATGTTTGCAATATAATGAGACTTGGGGGGCTCTGAAATGCTACTAGGGAATGACGTACCCTATGTTGGCAACAAGTAATTCAACCAGGGATGTAGTACCCTGAGGTGAAGATAGGGTATTCCCTATAATTAAACTAAAATAACATGATTACATGTATATTAGAAGGAAATCAAGGATTTGAGAACTTTACTTGGTGATGTTCGTCCTTTCACGAACTGTTTCCTAATTTTTTATGTTCCAGTTCTGAACAAAGAAAGATTCATTAATTATAAAATGAAGGTCCGTTTGCGGCCTTGATCTCTTGGGCGACTTGACCTAGTGTCCATTGAACTTGTTAGAACAGCTAGCTATGTCAATGGTCGTACGAATTACCGGGAGATTCTATCTTTAATTTCTTGAGATCTTCTTTCTCAACATCAAAACCTGCCTATTTTGCGCCTATCCCCATTTGTGTTTATGGTGCAAACAACCTTGCTCCCAAAACAACTTTTAACTGAGTAACTTTTGTTGACCCTTGAAACATTGTTCAGTCCTTCAAGCCTTTTGCAGTCAGGGAAAATCACAGATGGCTTTATGGCTTTGCCCATACAGTTTATGCCCAACAATCTTTTCTTTATATAGCGGGGAAACTATAATCAATTTTGCAGTCTTTTCTTTGCTTTGATTTGACAAAATCAGACTAAAAGGTACTCAAAAAAATAATGTGAAATAAAACACGAAGGTGAACTCATAGGTATTATAACTTAATCAAGAAGTGTACCTTTCAGAGAAGAAAAATAAAAATAAAAGGACTTATCTGGAGGAATATGCTGACTTCAATGAACATGACATGCACTTTGTACTGGAAGCCCGATCTGTTTGAACCATCTAATTCTAGAAATCTCTTGTAAATTTTACTTTGAAACTGAGTTCTTTGTCTTAAGCATGCTTGTGCCGGGATATAAGAAGCGTTAAATCGATCAACGATGCCCTTTGTGAGTTTTCACCTATTGACCTCTCTCATTTTCCTTTCTCTCAACTCACAACTGCCTTATAGTGCCCCTGAGAGTTTTCACCAATAAGATTCTATCATTTATTTCTCTCTCTTTACAATGGCTGATGCATCACCTGTAGTATACTGACTTAGCATTCTCGAAAGTTGATTAGAAGGTCTTAGCAGGGAAAGGTAAAAAGAGCTATTCAACTGAATTACAACTTTTGGAACCATTTTGATGGAACAACCATCAAAAATAAAATAAAATCATGCCCCAGTTTCTTTGAATATTGGGGAAATATGGATTTTTCTTTTGGTGTGACTGAACCCCATAGTGAGGCTGCCTATGTATCCTTTCGGAATCAAGTCGGACGTAGTTCAATTAACATGAACTTGTTTTGATGATTTTTTTTTTCTTTTTTTTTTTGATTAAGTACATTAGTTCCAAAAAAAGGGAAAACAAAGAAATATAAACAAGACTTCAAAGGGCTAACTAGGGTTGACCAGTGTTTGGGTAGCGAGAATGCTAGCCTTTCTTATCCGAACCTCAGAATGCTAAGTATAAAAATACCCCTACAGAGGCATGTCAAACATAGTATCTCTTGACCGCATCTGCCTTGACGGTTATATCTACCACCTTTCCTTCTATATCTGCCAAGTGTAGAGCTCATTTTGACAATACTTTCTTGACGAGGTAAGGACCTTGCCAATACGGGGCGAACTTTCCTTTTGCTTCTTCCTGGTGCGGAAAGATACGTTTCAAAACAAGTTGTCCTACCTCAAATTGTCTTGGGTGCACTTTCTTATTGTAAGTGTGTTCCATTCTTTGTTGGTATAATTGACCAAAACAAACTACCGCCAAACACTTTTCATCAATTAAAATCAACTGTTCCAATCAGAACTTGACCCAGTCAGTGTCTTCGATCCCTGCTTCAACAATGATTCGGAAAGAGGGAATCTCAACTTCAACAGGTATGACCGCTTCAGTGTCGTAAATCAACAAGTATGGTGTTGCGCTAACTGATATACGAACAGTTGTCCGGTATCCCAAAAGAGCAAAAGGTAGTTTCTCGTGCCATTGTCTAGACTCTTGGACCATCTTCCTAAGAATATTCTTGATGTTCTTATTCGCAGCTTCAGAAACTCCATTATCTTTGGGCCGGTAAGGAGTAGAGTTGCGATGCTCAACTTTAAATTATTCACATACCTCCTTCATCATATGACTATTCAAATTAGCAGCATTATCCGTGATAATGACTTTTGGAATACTGAAATGACATATGAGAGTGAACAAAGTCTACTATTGCCTTTTTGGTAACTGCTTTCAATGTAACAGCTTCCACCCATTTGGTGAAGTAATCAATTGCAACCAAGGCGAATCTGTGACCATTTGAAGCTTTTGGCTTGATTGGGCCAATGACGTCCATTCCCCAAGAAACAAAAGGCCAAGGAGACGACATAGGATATAACTCCGAAGGAGGCGAGTGAATCAAATCGCTGTGAATCTGACACTGGTGGCACTTGCGAACAAAACGAAAGCAATCTCATTCCATAGTAAGCCAATAATACCCTACCCGAAGGATTTTCTTTGCTAGAACATATCCATTCATGTGCGGACGACAAACTCCCGAATGCACCTCATTCATAATCATTTTAGCTTATTTGGAATCCACACATCTCATCAAATTCAAATCCGGAGTTCTTTTGTATAGGATTTCCCCACTAAAAAAGAAACCATTAGAGAGTCGCCCAATAGTTCTCTTTTGATCCCTATTAGCATGTTCCGGATATTCGCTTGTTTCCAGATACTGTTTAGTATCATGGTACTATGGTTCACTATCTAGTTCTGCTTCAATTTTATTGCAATAACCATGTTGATCCCAAATTTGAATTCCTAATGGGTCAATGTGAGTATTACTCGGATATGGAAGCATTGAGGCCAGGGTGGCCAAGGCATCAGCTAATTCATTCTGAAACCTGGGAATGTACCTGAACTCGATGGACTTGAACCTTTTGCTAAGATCTTCCACACATTGTCTATATGGAATGAGCTTGATGTCTCGAGTCTCCCTATCACCTTGAGCCTACCGAATAAGAAAATTTGAATCTCCCATCACCAACAGTTCATGCACATTTAGGTTTATTTCCATGTTCAGACCCATGATGCAATCTTCATATTCTACTGTGTTGTTTGTACAGAAGAAACGAAGTCACGTTGTGGCAAGGTAATGTTTCCCAGTAGGTGATACAAGAATTTCACCAATCCCTACGGATTTGATGTTGACAGCCCCATCAATGTATAGTTTCCAAATTTGACTTTCATTTTGGACTGCTTCTCTAACTAAATTAACCTCTTCATCTGGGAAATATGTGTTCAACGATTCATATTCATCATCACCAGGTTTTCTGCCAGATGGTTAGGCAAAGCTTGTGCCTTCATGGCAGTACGAGTGACATAAACAATATCAAACTTGTGAGTAGGATTTGCGACTTTGCCAATCTACCAGTTGGCATCGACTTCTGAAAGATATACTTCAGGGGATCCATTCGGGATATGAGGTAAGTTGTATATGACAAATGCTAATGCCTAAGCTTCTGGGTGACCCAGTTTAAGGAGCAACATGTCCTTTCCAAAGAGTGTATTTGGCCTCATAAGTGGTGAACTTTTTGCTCAAATAATATATTGCTCGTTCCTTTTTTCATGTGGCATCATGTTGACCCGTAACACAACAAAAATAATTATCCATTACTAACAGATATAAAAACAAAGGCCTACCAGGTTCCGGCAAGACCAAAACAAGGGGATTTGAAAATATTCCTTGATCTTATCAAAATCTTCTTGGCACTCATTTGTCCACTTGATAGAGGAGTTCTTTTTCAACAACTTGAAAATAGGCTCACATGTGGTTGTAAGCTGCGCGATGAACCTGCTGTTGTACTTCAACCTCCCGAGTAAGCTCATGACTTCTGTTTTGTTCTTCGGGAGAGGCAGCTCTCGAGGGATTTAACTCAATACCTCTTTATCTTGGAGGGATTTAACTCAATACCTCTTTGACAAAATATAAAATCCAAAAGCTTCCCAGAAGGAACTCCAAATGCACATTTGGGCGGATTGAGTTTAAGAGTGTACCTTCGTAGCCTTTCAAAGAATCTTTTCAAGTCTTGCACATGGTCAGCTTGTGTTCTGGACTTAATGATCACATCATAAACGTACACTTCAATCTCTTTGTGCATCATGTCATGGAATATGGTAATCATGGCTCTCATGTAAGTTGCCCCTGCATTCTTCAAACCGAATGGCATGGCCCTATAACAATAAGTTCCCCATGGAGTTGTGAAGGCGGTCTTTTATGCATCTTCTTCATCTAACAGAATTTTGTGATATCTGGCATTACAATCCACAAAAGATTGGATCTCATGTTTAGCACAATTGTCAACAAGGATATGAATGTTAGGTAAGGGAAAGTTGTCCTTTGAACTTGCTTTGTTTAAATCCCTAGTCAACACAAAATCTAATTTTCCCATCCTTCTTTGGCACTGGCACAACATTTGTTAACCATGTGGTATATCTGACGACTCTGATCACATTTGCACTTAGTTGTTTTGTGATTTCTTCTTTAATCTTATCACTTATGGGTGTCTTAAATTTCCTTTGTTTTTTCTGGGTTAGTGGAAAATTAGGATATATGGGAAGCTTATGAACCACTAAATCGGCACTCAAACCCGGCTTGTCATAATATGACCAAGAAAATACATCTATGTACTCGAACAAAACATGAATTATGGCATCTCTCATCTTTTGTTCAGTATGAATGCTTATTTTTGTTTCTCTGATTTCCTCAGGACTTCCCAGGTTAATTGCCTCAGTTTCATTTAAGTTAGGCTTAGGCTTATTCTCAAATTGATTCAATTCCTTTTTTATTTCCTTAAGAGCCTCATCTTCATCATACTCGACTTCTTGATTTATTATTTCGAGATTAGACAACTTTTTATGATATGGGTATGAATTCCGCGTGCATGTCATGTTTTTAAAAGCTAGCATTAATGCAAGGATAATAAATTATCAAAAATTAGGGAAATGAAAAGACAAAATTTTACTATGAAATTGGAACTTCATTTCATCGAATTTGAAAGTATAGAAGGGTTAACATCAAAGCAAAGTAATTAAACGAAAAATATCTGGATTACAACCCTTAAAATAATCCAAATACAGAAAAGAAACAAAACAGACTACCAAGACTCCTTCCTGATAGGAAAAGGAGTTGCTTCCCAGTTGTTGAGCGAGATATCTGGACCAATCAACTGAACACTTGCACGTCTAGGGCCCTCACCAACTTGTACCATATTGATCTCATAGAACATCTCCTTGAGACCCTGGCAAACTTCATGAATGTCATCTTGAGTAGAAGGATTTTGGACTTCTTCAAATTGTGGCTTGCCAAAAGAGTAGGAAATGTAAGGGATTGGTTTGGACATATTCCAACCATTCTTTTGCGGGCCTTGGCTCTTTCTATGTCAGCTGGTGTTGGTTTAAAACCCAAGCCAAAGGTATCTTTCTTGGAAAAGGGAGCAATGGGGTTCATAATTCCCTGCAGAGAGGATCCTAATCCTTTTCCTAGTTCATAGCCATTCCTCAACATCAGCGAAGCTACCATTATAGATGTGGCTAAAAGACGGGGATGCAAAATTGGTTTTCCTTCTTCCACTTGGTCCACCTCAATCACCTCAAATGCTTGATATATGATGGATTCACATCCTTCCTTACCCTCGATACATGGAATGGACAGGTCTTTATAGACGTATGGATCGTCCTTCTCATGAACAATAATTTCTTGCCTATCATACTCAAATTTGACCATTTGATGTAGGGTGGATGGTACAACTCTAGCCATATGGATCCACGGCATCCCCAAAAGAAAATTATAGGAAGTTTTCATATCCAACACTTGAAAGACAATGTTAAAATCAATCGGGCCGATTGCCATGGTGAGTTCGATTTCCCCAATAGTGTCTCTTCTTGAACCATCAAAAGCTATGATGCTGACATTACTAGCTAGGATTATGTTAATGTCAATGTTCAGCTGCTGTAGAGTAGAAAGAGGACATACATCTACACTTGAGCCTCTGTCAATCATGACACCTTTTATGTAATGCCCTTCACATTTTACCATAAGATGCAAAGATTTATTGTGCCCAGCCCCTTCCTCAGGCAAATCATCATTGCTGAAAGTAACTCTATTTACTTCAAAGAATCGTTTAGCCATTTTTTCTTGCTGATTCACCGTTGTCTTTTCTGAGATATATGCCTCGTTCAGAATTTTGATCAGCACACGGCGATGCTCTTCCAAGGGAAAAATAAAAGATAACAAAGATATCTGAGCATTGTTTTTCCTTAGTTGGTCAATGATTGAGTAGTCTTGCATTTTCATCTTCTTAAGGAATTCCTCTGCTTCTTTTTCTGCAACGGGTTCTTTCACTAGCAAGTGACTTTCCCTGGCTTGCTTAGCTTTTCTCAATTCCTCTGGTGAATAGCACCTTCCATAGCGGGTCAAGCCCCCCATTTTATCTGCTTCTTCAACTATCTCTTTTCCTTTGTATGTCATGACAGTCTTGTTATAATTCAGATCACAACTGGCTCTATTATATTCTCAAACCATTATTCGGAACAATCTTTTGAATGCCCCCAGGGATGTAAAGTTTTGCCCCACCCAATTGAACCTCAACCTTTTTTGTGCTTCTAGGGACCTAGAGAACTGTTTTTTCAAAACCTGCCAAGTTCAAGCTAGATCTCGCACCTTTCACAATCAACGGTACCAATTGCGGTAGGCTTACTGTCACTTTTTGTTCTTTCCCTATGATTCCAACAACCATCTCTGTCTTGCCAGACTGCTTATAATCTCGATCATCACTAATCATCTGAATAAAATGTGTATCATTATGAGTTGGGAGTGGATTGTTTGTGATATTAGGAGTATCCTCATTGTTTGTCACCACAGTTGCCTTTGTATCAATCAAATTTTTAACGGCTTTCTTTAATGTCCAACAATTTTCGGTACTATGACCTTGGGTGTTAGAGTGATACTCACATCTTGCATTTGAGTCAAAACCTTTTGAATTTGGATTCATGTAATGCGACATGATAGGTTCAATCAACTTCAATTGCATCAACTTTCGAAATAGGCTTGTATACAATTTTCCAATTGGGGTGAACTCTTTCTTTGTCTCTTGATCTCTCACATATTCTTGTCTCGGACGAGGATTATATGATTCTTGAAAATTCGGCCGGAGTTGATGGGATCCTTATGGAATCGGTGCCCACCATTGTTGGTGATTGGGAGGCCTAGCATAAGCCTGAGCATTAAACAATGTGCATTGTTGCGAGGTAACTGAGTTTCGGGGACCCTGAGGTGGATAGTAATTTTGAGTAGAATTGCATTGTCCTTGTTGGAATTGCACATAAGAAGGAACTATTCCTCTTTGAACTCCCCCGAACCTAGATGACATCATGGATCCTTCCTACTTTTTTTTTAATTTCTGAAACTGCCTAAACCGCTTTGAATTACTTGTGTGGTCGCCTTAAGAGCTGGCTGACTCATAATTTGCCCGATTTTGTGCCATTCTCAACTATTTCACCAATCTTAATCGCCTAAGCGAAATGTTTACCAATGTCGGCCAACATGTAATGGAGGTAATCAAGATTCTGAGCTTGGAGAAAATTGTCGATCATTTTTGCCTCTTTCATTGGTGGTTTCACCCTAGTAGTCTTCTCTCTCCACTTGATTGCACCTTCCCTGAAGCTTTCTATTGGTTTCTTCTTTATGTTTACGAGAGAGGAGCGGTCTATCACTATATCAATATTGTACTAAAACTGTTGGACAAACTCTTGAGCCATGTCGTTCAAAATATGCCAGTGAGAGATGTCTTTCTCTATGAACCAATCGGAAGCAATTCCTGTAAATCTTTCCCCAAAATAAGCCATGAGTAATTCTTCTTTGCCTTCTGCTCCCCTTAATCGGTTACAATACCTCTTCAAATGGGCAATGGGATTACCATTTTTGTCATACTTTTCAAACTTGGGGGTCTTGAAGCCAGGTGGCAAATGGACATGGGGAACATGCATAGATCGTCTCTTTTGTCCTCCCTAAACCTGTATGTTTCTCATGGTTTGTCCCAAGCTCTTCATTTTTCTTGTCATTTCCTCTTGTTCCATATTCTTGTCGGGCTTTTCGATCTCAACTGGGAACATGTACTGAGGAGTATGCTTGTATGAATCTGGAACCTTGAAAGTCAGTTCTGGAGAGTAATGTTGGGAATCATGAGCATTCAATTGTGGATCATTGGTGGACTTTTGAGCAGGAGACGGTTGAGGGACAGTGAAAGTATGGACAATGGGTACAGTAGGTGGTTCATTTATGAGGGTTGCGGTTGGAGGAGGTGGCATGGAGGTACTGGGGATAGTGGGAAGGTTACTGCTAGGATTGAATCCAGGTTGGTACAATGGGTTACTTGTTAAGGAGATGGGAACTTGATTTACAGCAGACACATTATGAAGATTATCCGAAGGTCCTATGGGTAGTGGGGGCGGTGCCTGTCCATTCACCCAAGCTTGGTACATATCTGCTAATTATTGCTTCAACACTCTTACTTCTTCAACTATTCCGAACCTTGTTCGACCAATTGTCCATGGGCATCATCATTATCTGACTCATTCTCACTGTTGTTTGCCATTCTACTTTTTCCTTTTGATCTCGTGTTGTAAGGGTGAGTCGCCAGTTTGAACCACAAACCAACCACCTATGTTTGACTTTATCTTTAGATGACAAACAACAAACGTGTTAGAGTTAGGCATTTTGCATATATTAATCACACATTATATGTCATGCACCTAATGCCATTTTCATTTCTAAAATGAGGCTTGGAAGGCTACATGCTTCTTCTCGGCTTATTGATTTATTTCCTCGTGAATTTAACGTTTTATTTTTTTCCTCTTCTTTTCTTTTTTTATTCTCTCTTTATTTATGATTAACTATGGCTATGATCCCATCCGATGAGGATTGCCTACGTATCATGACGCCACATGAATCATACGTAGTTCAGGGGAAATAATAAAAAATTTGATGATTTTTTTAATAATTGTTTTTTTACATATAAAAATATAATAAAACAAACTAAAATATTATTCATTCATTTTCAATCAATTTTTTTATATACAATGAGAGAAAAATATATATATAT
>ML265419.1:0-16860 GCA_005239495.1 Nicotiana undulata
CGGATTCTTAGAATATGAACAGGGATTTCCGCACCTGCGGTCCCTTTAACCGCACCTGCAGAATAATCATCGCAAGTGCGGAAGATCACTTAAAGCCCTGGGACCGCTCCTGCGATAGAAAGGTCATGCCTGCGGTTCCGCGCCTGCGGAGCCCAGGTCGCACCTGCGATCCCAGACCAGGCCACTGGGACCGCTCCTGCGATAGAAAGGTCGCGCCTGCGGTTCCGCGCCTGCGGAGCCCAGGTCGCACCTGCGATCCCAGACCAGGCCACTGGGACCGCTCCTGCGATAGAAAGGTCGCGCCTGCGGTTCCGCGCCTGCGGAGCCCAGGTCGCACCTGTGATCCCTGACCAGGCCACTGGGACTTTGCACCTGCGGCATAAGTCCCGCGCCTGCGTGCTCGTACTTGCGGAAATTCCATCGCAGGTGCGGAACACCAGATACAGGTCTGGTTCAGCACTTTGAAATTTTCCAAACTTCCCCATAAGCATTCGAAACAACTCCGAGGCCCCCCGGGGCCTCACCCAAAACCACCAACTGATCCCAATACCCCATCCAAACTGGTCGGGCCTTAAAAACACGTCCCCTAACCTCAAAATATCCAAAAATGCATAGATTCAAGCCTAGGAACTTAGGAATTTTCAAGAATTCACTTCCGACGCCGAACCACGTCTAAGCTCGTCCGGATGACCTCAAATTTTGCACACAGGTCATAAATGACATTCCGGACAAGCTTTCGCTTTCGGAATTCCATTCCGAGTCCGATATCAAAATCTCACTTATCGGCCGAAATTGCCGAAATTCTAACTTTCGCCAATTCAAGCCTAAATCTACGTCTGGCCTCAAAAACACATTCCGAACACGCTCCCAACCCCGAAATCACTCAACGGAGCTGACGGAGTCGACGGATTTCCATTCCGGATCTGTCTTCATACAACTCCTGCTCCGACCCAATTTTTAAGGTCAAAGCTCACCTTAAAGGACTATATGTCCAAAAACACTCCAATTTTCATCACTCAATGCTCCGACTCATTCCATTAACCTAATAAGGCAAGGGAGGAACAATTATCAGGGGATCGGGGCACTAACTCTCCAAAACGACCGGCCAGGTCGTTACAATTTCCCTTATAATATCTTGTAATGGATGTACTTTCAAATCTAAAAAAAATTGAAACTCCATATGAATGAGTTCAAAATGTCATATCTGATTTTTTATAGTGTTTTACTATTGAAATTCATTAGTTGTTGTTCTTTGATGTATAGATTATACATTTGATGCTGGTTTTTGAGATTTATTGTACAAAAATTTAAATCCACCATTGAAGGACCTTGAAGCTTGAAACTCATAACTTGGTCTGTTTGAGTTTTTAATTGTTTTGATCTGATCCTGCATGAGTTTGTTTGGAAAGTTGATTGGAGGTTGTGGCTAAAGTGTTAGTCAATTTGGTAAAGATTTTGTAGTAAATTTTAGAAATTTGGGCTGAAATATAGTTGAACCAGAGAAGAAGACGACTTTGTATTGTATACCCAAATAGTATACAAATATACCATTTTGG
This sequence comes from Nicotiana undulata, assembly GCA_005239495.1. Lineage (NCBI taxonomy): Eukaryota > Viridiplantae > Streptophyta > Magnoliopsida > Solanales > Solanaceae > Nicotiana > Nicotiana undulata. The sequence goes on from ML265419.1 coordinate 1,557, forward strand.
TATACCATTCATTCCACCTATATACCTATTAGTATAGCTATATACTAAATTGGTATCATATGCTAGTTCAATCATTTTTTGGTTGTATTAGCTGCATTTAATTGGTACAATATTTGATATTCTTTTAATAATGTAATATAGTACAATATCTTGAAATACTTTATTATATTAATATGCGGTACACTATTTTTTCTCTCTCTTTATGCATGTGTGCGTTATGTAATAGTAGTACAACCATACAGTTGTCGGGAATTAACCATCAAAACTGTATACCATGTTGGTATAGTTATATGCCTTATTGGTATCATATGGTAGTTTGAACATTGTTTTGGTAGTTTTAGCTGCATTTTAAGTGAATTCTATTATGAAATTATTTATATGAACATGATTTGCAGTGCTGGAATTCTTGTGTGCCGATGAACATAAATTATTTGTATTATGTAATAGTTTTTATAGTTATAGGCAATTGTTGGAACGACCCCGTACAACTATATACCCCTATTAGTATACAGAATGAGCAAGTTGTTTTGCGAATATTTAGCTTGCAATACGAGCATGTAATTTTCACATACTTTTATTGCGTCATTTAATGTTTTGGTATAGTAGTATAGTCACAGATGGTTGTAGCAATATTCTAGAGAAATCATATGCTATGTTGGTATATATACCATATTGGTATCACATAGTACTAGAAGTCTTTTTTGCTACTTATACTTTTATTGCATTTTTAATATTTTATTATCCTTTTTATTCTAACTAGTATATATGGAGATTTGGTTGCTGTAGATTATATTTTCTTGCTCTATAATTAGTTGTATTACTGCTAATGGTAGAGTGTGTACTAATATTTGTAGGGAAGGAGATCAAATTTTGCACGGCAATCACGTGTTGATTCTTAGAATGTGATTATGTAATTTATGATGCTCAACAGTAGTCAGTGTGATATTTAGTGAATTAGATCAAGTGACAACTGATATTATTATAGTTTAATAATTGAATTTAAAAAATGAGAAAGAAAAAAAAATAAAAGGTATATTATACTAGTTATATTAAAAAAAAGATGAACAAATATTTACTATATCAGTTATATTTTTTTATTGTATAAAAAAAAATAGTGAAAACAATAAATGAAATTAGATTATGAAGAGAAAAAGAATATAAAAGAAGAAGTTAAATGAAATTAGAAAAGGAAAAAAGGAAAAAAAGAGAAGAAAACGAGAAAAAAGGAAGGAGAAAAGAAAGGAAAAAAGGAAAAAAAGAAAAAAAATATAGAAATAAAAATGAATTAGAGAAAAAAGAGAAATTTCCCTACAAAAACTACTATGGGTAGGAGATATAATTAGTTTGATGGGTAGAAAAATAAATGGGTAGACAATAGTAAATAGTTTTATTTTTTTGGGTAACTGTGTCATTCTCCCGGTAAATAATGCACTAAAAGTATGTAATTATAGCCAAACATCAGTCCTCGGTGGGTTTATTCTTTGTATATACATTATACACTTTTATTTATTTATATGTATAGAAACATGTGTTGTATCACGTTGCTGCTTCATTAAAACGTTATAATGCTGCCTGCACAAACTTTTAGGGTGGTTCCTTCGGGAGTATTAGTGGCAGTGGAAATGGGTTTCTTACAGGACTTGCGGCTTCTTCTGATCCTACATCGCAACTGTTATTTATTCATAGAAACTTGCTTAATGTTATTTCAATCTTAGGAATGATTTCTGTCTGTTATTTTTGTGCTATTTTTTTTATCAAGTTTGCTAAACCACTCACCACTGGTGCCTGGTGGACCACATATTTCTCCACTACAGAAGCCACTTCAGTCACCCCAGCATTTACCATATTCGGTCAACTTCAGCTTCCGTCCTCAACACCTCTTCACAGGGACCAGCTTCTCATGCTTTGTTTAGGTAGATGAATCAAGTACAAATATCCCAGTCTGCCGATCAAAGTCTTTTTAGAGAAGGAATGCCCTCGTAGTAGTCGCTTGGTTTGACTGCGTAATCAACTGTTTCTCAGTCTCACATGCAATGCAATATGTCATATGCCATGGGACATATGCCTTTAAGTAATAACATGCAACTACGTGTTGCATCTGCAATCGTAAACTAGCAGCCTGTATCACATCATTCGGTCCAACATTTTCATCAACCACCTTCCCGTCTAGCTTAAATGTTGTCTCAACAGACGCAAAATCTGCAAGCGAGCTTTCAATTATCATAATAAACCTTTACTCAGCTTCAACAACAATTTTAGCTCATGCATGATGCAACCGTCTAACAAAAACTCAGCAGTCCAGCAGGGCACACAAGATGTATAACAACTGGTACACTTGAGAGAATTTTCGTTTTAGAATTTCTTGAAACTCAAGATCTTGCAATTCTTAGGTTTTTCTTGGTAAAAATAACTTCTTTGATACTTGAATGATACATGATTTTACTGACCATTGTTCTCTTTAGAATTGTATGTTCTAACGCCCAATATATGCTCTGTTTCATCCTATTCTTGTGGGGACTCACTTTTGTTTTTCCCTCACCACAACTATAACTATTTTAAGAATATACGAGTATTTGGTGTAAATGTTATAGTGCAAATTGAGGTCACTTGCTCACAATGTATATTATGTTTCAGTCTCCATGGCCTGGACTTGTTCAACAAGCGGCACCTAGTTCCACAGCTGTCCAACCAAAAGCAGATGCACTTCCTGCTTCAACTATTGCATCTGGAATGAACCAGATTACAGATCTAGTGAAATATAATTGGATGGGCACACGCCTGATGGATTCAAGTACTATTATGACAGTACTACGGGAGAAAGCAAGGTAAACATTTGCTATTCTGCCTCGGTAGAAGTTCTAATTTTTAGTCCCCCTAATACTGTGTTGTTTTCAAAATTTAGTGGGAAAAGCTAGAGGAGCTGATATCATATGAACAACAACAAAAAATTTCTGCCTAACAACCTCTCATTCTGACTCAACCACAGGGGTTGCCTTACCAACAAGGGAAAATCTTCCACTTTTAATCATAGCATTAGCACTTTACCTCAAAGCATTTTTTTATGTTGAGAAATAGTAAAATTTGTATTCAGTAAAGCACTTTATAGATCTCGACCTTAAACATCCGTTCTTCTGGAGTTTCAAAGCGATTCTCACACTCAGTGTATCCTTTTAAGACAAAAGCAATGTGGGCAAGAATATCGTGGTTGAACAAAGGGGATGTCACCATCCGGATTCCCAACCTCGGGGCTGTGATGACGCCTAACATCTACTTGCTAGGTAAACCAACATTAGATAATCAATTAACCTTTTTAACAATTTTAAAACAGAATGATAACAATTATTAATGGCTAATAAAGTTGTAACATAAATAAACCCATAATATAGCACGTTCTAGTCTAATCCCAGAAATCTGGAGTCATCAGTACATGAACAACTAGAATACTACAAGTATGGTTTGAACGAAATACAACGGTTTGAAATGAGATAAACTGTAAAGATAGGAATAAAAGGGGACTTCACCTCAAGTCTCCGATGTAGAAATAATCTGAGCAAGTACCACTTGACACCGTTGGGACTTACACCACAATCTGCACAAGAAGTGCAAAAGTGTAGCATGAGTACAACTGACCCAATGTATTCCGTAAAGCGAGATAGTGGCGAGGCTATGACAAGACATCTACTAAGATCCTGAGCAGATATATACATGAAGAAACAAAAATAACAAATAGCACATTTAACATAATAACTGAGAGGGAACATGTATGTTAGGTTGGTGCACCACTTAGACACCTATATAAGAACTTGGTTCTTATATCTGCTCATTCTTAAGCAACTGAAATAGTAAGGTGGGAAATTAAATGCACATGATATTTTTACGTGGAAAAGTCCCTTGCTCAAGGGAGAAAAAACCACGACCCACCTTCGAAATTTCTCACAAAAACTTCACTAAAATAACGAGCAGTTTCATGTTACAAAATTCTTATAATCTAAGAGACTAAATCCTAGCCACTTGAATGCCTTCAACCACTTTGATTGTAGCAAAATGTTCACGCTAACTCTAGCTTAAGACTTGAATTCTCGAGAAAAACCTCTCGAAATTCTTCTTGTATAAGCAAATAAGATTACAACTCAATAAGCCTAATACAATGAACTAGACTAGGCACAATGGATTCTCTAGTCTAGTTCTTCTGCATAGTCCACCCTTCAATATCCACTTCAAATTTTGAACTCGTTTTTTCTTACTTTTCTCTCAACTCACTATGAGGAAATAATGAAAGTGCGTGCCTGCAATGAAGTAAACTTGGACTACATATAGGTAACACGTTAGTAGCATAAAGAATCCAAATCATAGAAGGAAATATATACTAAGAGACCTACTTCATAATAACTTACCATATATGACCATATGGTTTTCCTTAGTTTTCTCCTACTCCAATGCAAACTCTTTTCCAGCAAGAAACCTATTTAATTTTTACCAATTTCGTGCAAAATATATCCCTTAAAGATCTCCCTCCTAACCCTAGAGAATAAAGGAAGTATAAGAATAATATGATTCTTTTCCTAAAATAAAACCCCCTTTAACTCTACTTCTTTACAAGCTTGCTCTTCAAGTTAAAAATAAAGATTTATCAAGATTCTCTATTATCTAGGTGGTTAGTAGGTCATAAAATACGAAATAAGATAATATCTCTCTCAAAAGTGAATCCTACTCCCGTTAGTGTCAGTACTCTACAAGACCAACCTAGCAGGACCAGATCCTTCATCAGGTCCTTCGACCAACCCAATTTATTTGCCATCTTTGTTAATCATCAAACCAAAACTCACCAATTTCCAATAATGTAGAAAAGTAAAGTACGATAACAATGGCAAGTACAAACTCACCAAGTAAACTTCTTCCAAGATAGACGACAATGCATCCAATAAATCACAAAATTCGGAAATCAAATAAAGCAATGGAACAACAATGGGACGGCATCACCCTTCGTACTTTTACTCTCAACCTCACCATATAATAATGATATGATAAATGAAATGGCACGACATCACTCTTCATGCTTTTAATCTCTTCCTCACATGGTATGATAAATGACAATAAGAAATCAAGTGCACGGCATCACCCTTCGTGCTTTAATCCTCACAATCTCTCAAATAAACGATAGCATATGCAATACCCTTAATGCTTTTCACTCTTCCTCACCAAGCAATAATAATAAATCAAGGTATCAATGGAAGGTAGGGAGTAAATTTCACTTCAATCATAGTGTTATGATAAACAAACTCAACCTTCAATATCCCAACAACTTTAAGATAAACGATGATTACGAACGCGTACAATGTAATGAGATAATATTCAAACTAAACCATGGAAAGCATAGACAATGAAACAACATAGTTCAATAAAACAATTTCCACTGACGTGCTTTAACTCAATGACAACACATATATACTCTATCACCTTACATATACTCCGCCCCACACATAAATCACGTAGCAAATAGGTTAACAAGTCCTAATTCCCTCAAGTCAAAGTTAACCATGATACTTACCTCACTCCACAACCAAGTCAATCAACTAACCACAACCTTGTCTTTTGTACAAGCCTCCAAACTAACCAAATCTAACCAATTATGAATCAAACAATTCAAAAGCTCTAGAAACAACTCACGAAGGAAAACAATTCAAGTTTTGATGAATTTTAAAAAGTCAAATAAAGTCAACCCCAGTCTCGCTTGGTCAAAATCCGATATTCGGACCAAATTTCGATTACCCATTTAGCCTCGAGTCCGGTTATGTGGTTTGTTTCTAAATCTAACCTCAATTTGAGGTCTAAATTTTAATTTTATAAAATTCCTAAATTCTGCCCAAATCCCTAATTTCTACCATGAAAATCCTAGATTTGATGTTAAAAACACATGAAAAGTAATGGGGAATTGAAAAATAATATATTAGAGTTACTTACCAATGAATTTAGGAAGAAGAAATTCTTGGAAAATCACCTCTCGAGTGTTTAGGGTTGAGAAATGGTGTAAACATGAGCTTAGTCCTGATTTCCCCCCTCTTTTAACTAGTTGCGGCTATCGTAATTGCGAAACTTTGGTCACAAATATGAATTGTGCCCCCAACATACATAAGTTGAAATTGCGACAAAATCATCGCATTTGTGATGTCCATCCAATTGGAAATGCGATTAAAGGTTCGCATTTGTGAACCTGCCTAAGCCAAATGCGACCAAGCCATCATTCCATCATTTTTCTTCACAAATAACACCGGTTCACCCCAATGCGAGACACTCAGTCTAATGAATCCCTAATCAAGCAAATCCTTTAACTACTCATTCGATTCCTTAAGCTTAATTGGGGCCATACGATATGGTGCGGTAGAAATGGGCTAAGTGCGCAGAACCAAATCAATGCAGAAATCAATATCTCTGTTGGGTGGCACCCCCGAAAAATCTGTAGGAAACGTCTCTGGCAATTTGCACACAACTGGTACCGAATCCATGGAAGGAACCTTTGTATTAGGATCATGGATATAGGCCAAATATACTAGACATGCCTTCTCGACCATACGCCGAGCCTTCACATAAGATATGACCCTACTAGTGGAATGGCTAAGAGTCCCTCTCCACTCCAATTGAGGAAACCCCGTCATAACTAATGTCACAGTCTTGGCATGATAGCCCAAAATAGTGTGATAAGGTGACAATAGATCCATGCCCAAGATCACGTCAAAATCTACCATATCAAGAAGTAGAAGGTCTACCCTAGTCTCATAGCTCCCCATAGAAACCATACACGAGCGATAAATAGGATCAACCACAATATAGTCTCCCACAAGCATAGACATTATGAGCACTCAAAGAATCACAAGGCATAACTTGATATGAAGCAAAATAGGATGACACATATGAATAAGTGGATCCCGGATCAAATAAAACTGAGAAATTTCAATGGAAAACCGGAACAATACCTGTGATGATCGCATTAGATGACTCTGCCTCAAGTCTAGCTGGAAATGCATAAAAACGAGGCTGAGCCCCACCATTCTGACCTCTACCTCTCGGACGACCCTTCCTTGGCTGACTTCCACCTCTAATAGCCTGATCACCACCTCGGCCTGCCTGACTCCTGCCTCTAGCTGGTTGAGCGGGCGGCGGGGCAACTGGTGTCGAAACCATGGCATGAGAACTCTACTTGGCATGCTGCCATGTGACTTAGGGAAAAACCTCACGATGTGCCTTGGATCTCCACAAGTGTAAAAAGTCCTCATCTGTTATGACTACTGACCCTGAAACTGACCCTGTCAATCTAAATAACAACCCTGATAACTCTGAATCGAAGGTGCACTGACCGGAACTGAAGGTGCACAATTGGCTAGCAGCTTAGGATGAGACCAATAAGAACCACGACCATCCAAAGCACCGCGGGATGCCTGAAGCACTGAGTGAATCGGCCTGGGAGGATTTCATCTACCAAATTAACCTGTGCAAGACGAAGCACCACTGAAACCACCAAAATGACGAGGCCTCTTCTTAGATATTACTCCTTACCCTAACCACGAATCATCTCGATCTGTCTAGCATTCTCTAATGCCCGCTGGAAAGAAATATCATCCCTAGTCTCTTTGGCCATTAGTAGTATGATACCAGAAGTAATACCATCAATGAATCTCCTCACTCTCTCCCTCTCAGTAGGAAGCAAGACAACTGCATGGCGAGCTAAATCCAGGAATCTGGTTTCACACTAAGCAACAATCATGCTACCCTTCTAAAGGCTCTCAAATTGCCTACAATAATCCTCTCTTAGAGTAAAAGGAATGAACTTCTTCAAGAATAACTGTGAGAACTTATCCCAAGTGAGTGGAGGCGATCTTGTTGGTCTGGCTCGATCATAGTCCTGCCACCACCTCTTGGCGATGCCATGCATCTGAAATACCACGAAGTCAACTCCATTAGATCTACTATACCCATGTTGCACAATACCTCGTGGAAATGACCAATAAAATCCTTTGGTTGCTCATAAGATGTGCCACTAAATCGGATAGGAAATAACTTTTTAAACTTATCCAATCTCATCAACCCCTTAGAAGACATTACAGGCCTCCCCCAGTCTGTGTATCAATAATAGACTGAGCCATTCCAACTGGAAAAACTGCCGGAGTCTGATATCCATGAGCCATCTATTTAGGTGTGTGAGTAGCGGGAGTCTGGGATTCTCCCCCCGCTTGTGAGACGACTGGTGCCATCGAAGATGCACCGGGATGGGCCACGCTCTCCATAAGGCCCACCAAACGGACTAGAGCGTCCTGAAGTATTGGGATGGCAATAAACCCCTCTGGAACCTGAGTTGGTCCAACTGGCATGGTCTGAACAAAAACCTCCTCCTTCTGCTTGATTTGAGGCTCCACAATAGGTGCTGTTGTACGTGCTTTAGGTTGAGCTTTTCCTCTGCCTCTGGCTCGACCTTAGTCTTAGCCTCTACGTCTGGTAGTTGCAGCAACCTGGGCTTCGACTCCTGACCCACCGCGGATATTGTGTGTGTCCTCACCATATGCGAGAGAACAAGAATAGAATTATTCAAACTTCAGTGATAGAATAAAATCGCACGATAGAGAAAGAAAGACGTGAAAATTCCCTAAAGTCTTATAGCCTCTAGAAGATAAGTACAGACATCTCCATATCGATCCTCCAGAATCTACTAAGCCTGATCATGATTCATGACTTGTGAGACCTAAGCAACCTAGTGCTCTGATACCAACTTGTCGCGACCCAGATTCCCAACCTCGGGGCCGTGATGGCTCCTAACTCCTAACTTCTACTTTCTAGGAAAACCATCATTATGTAAACAATTAACCTTTTTCACAATTTAAAACAGAGTGATAACAGTTATTAACGACTAATAAAGTTGAAATACATAAATTAAACCCACAATATAGCACATTCTAGTCTAATTCCAGAAATCTGGAGTCACCAGCACATGAGTAACTAGAATACTACAAGTATGGTTTGAACAAAATACAACTGTTTGAAATGAAATAAATAGTAAAGACAAGAATATAAGGGGACTTCAGGGACTACGAACACCAACAACTCTACCTCAAGTTTCTGCTGTGGAAATGATTCGAGCAGAAGCACCACTAGAGATCCCTGGGACCAACACCCGTATCTGCACAAGAAGTGCTGAAGTGTAACATAAAAACAAATGACCCAATGTACTCTGTAGGTGTTGAGCCTAACCACGACAAATAGGCTATGATAAGACACCTACTAAGATCCTAATCTATATACATGAAGCAACAAATATAACAAATAGAGCATTTAACATAATAACGGGGAGGGAACATGTAGAAAAGGAAAGTACGTGTCACGACCCAAACCGATGGGCCGCGACGGGCACCCGGTAGCTTACTCAATCGAGTACCAACATGACATATCTTTTTGTATCATACTATCGTAGATAATTGAGCCGGAGAGGCTGCCGTGAAATAGGTAGAATACTATAAAGACCCGTAAAATATCTTGTTTAAAATAATGCCCGAATAAGTCCCCGAGTTGTTATAACAGTAGAAATTCTTAAAACGGACCTTGATTGTGTAAAAGTACCTCGGAATTTGAAAGAATAAAATTTTGCAGAAGTTGGGTGTTATGCGACGCATTATGCGATCGCATAACGGGTATGTGGACCGCATAATGGTCGCATACCTGGGCAGGCCACTGTCCAATTTGAGGACAACTATGCTGTCCATTATGCGATCGCATTTCAGTTCTGTGGACCACATAATTGTCGCATTCTTGCCCATTGGTTTTTGATGAGGGAAGTTATGCGACGCACTATGCGATCGCATAACGTGTATGCGGACCGCATAATGGTCGCATACTTGCACAACGTATTTTTAATTTGGCCCACCTGGAGGGCCATTCTGCGGTCGTCTCTGCGGACCGCATGTCAGGAATGCGATCGCATTCCTGACCGCATTCCTGTGTCGGGCTCCTGATTTTTCTAGTTTTAAAACCCGACCCCCAGTTCATTAAAACACCCCACCTTTTCATTTTAACAAGTCTTCTAAACAAAATAGAGAGAAGGAAATGGGAGTTCGTGCGAGAGAAAGTGGTTCTTCCACCAAAGTGATTTTCAAAGTTCCTCAGGCCTGATATTTCGAGTAATCTTCTTCTTCCCCATTCTAACAGGTAAGGGTTCCCAACCCTTTTTCCATTAATTTTCTGATTTTAAACAAAGGGAGGATTTTCATGGATTGTTTCTTGAAATTATTAACTTAGACCTTGCATGCATGTTTAATAATGGTGTTAATCTAGTAAGAGGGAGTGGTTTGGGGGTAAATTTCACAAAGACGGGGTTGGTAATCTAATGGGGGTCACATAGTGTTTGGCAAAATGCTTAAGAGAGTCCGAATTGCATGCATGACTTCCTATTCTAAGTTGAACCTGTTTATTTGTGAACTAGATTGACGGTACTAGTCGGTTCGGTGATTTGTGAGTAAAAGTTAAACAGGGATATCGACTCCAGGTATGTATGGCTAACTTTAATCCTTGTAAAATCCCTCTTGTTGTGGTAAGCATACGGTATGTGTACTTATATAGAAATATGTGTATTGACTGACTAGTTGATTACTACCCCACTGTGTTAGATGAGATTTTGAATTGTGACTTGGTATGCCCACTTTATTATGTGCAAAGATGGTAGTTGTTTAAAGTTATTGATATGAAGCATTGTAAATAAGTTGAACGGTTATGGCAACACCTTGTGCATAAATTGCTGCTTGATGAAAGTTTGGGGTGCCTTGAACCCAAGTAAATGAATTGTTAAACGTGAATTTGGAATCCTTGAAAGGAAGGCACATGTGATGAAATTGTTTGGTGTTGTTGTTGAATTTGGAATCCTTGAAAGGAAGGCCCATGTGATGAAACTGTTTGGTGTTGTTGTTGAACTTGGAATCCTTGAAAGGAAAGCTCTTATAATGAAATTGTTTGTTGTTGTTGTTGTTGGGATGAAATTATTGGTGGTATTATTTTTGAAATAAAAATTGTCAAGCGGGGTCGGGTTGCGCGCTGCAATACGAAGTAATAAGGTGTGGGTTGTGGTGATAAGGGTGGTCGAGGTAATAAGGGTGGCCGAGGTAATAAGGGTGGAAAAGTGATCGTTATCACTATTGATATGAAAATTATGAAACTCGTGAATACGGTGGTGTTGGAAAGGGAAAAATCAGAGATTGTAAAATTGTTGACTTTGATTGTCTCTTTCCGTGTGTTTTTATTGTTGGTCCTATTTTTGTTATTTTTCTTATCTGTAATATTGATTGATTGTACTTGGGATAAAGTTTTTTCATACATACTAGTACTATTCCACAGTACTAACGTTCCTTTTACCGGGGGCGCTACATCTTTTATATGGATGTAGGTGGTTCCATAGAAGGTAGCTCAGCCCGCCGTTAGTGGTACCTCCTCTTCATCTCTGCAGCAGTTGTGGTGAGCCCCTATTCTCCTCGGGGCCGTATGTGGATCATACCACCCTATTTTGTTTATGTTATAAAGGTATAGCCGGGGCCTTGTTACCGGCAAGTTATGTAAAATCCCTAGTATTCGTAGAGGCTCGGTAGACATGATGTGGGTGTATGTATGTATTTTTGGGTAGTAACAGTACGTACTCGGAATCGTGGATCATGTTGGAATGTTATGTATGTATTATGTATGTTTGAATATCAATCGCTGAAATATTAAAAGAGGAAACAAGTGGAGATATGTTGTGAAATGTACTTTGAAACTAAAATCGGCTAACTCACATGAAATAATGTATGTTATGAACACGGGGTAATACGTTGGGTAGGAAAGGCAATCCAGGTCCGCTTGACTGGGTTCACCTGGTTAGGCGCCGGTCTCGTCCCTCGATTTTGGGGCGTGACAAACTTGGTATCAGAGCCTAAGGTTTTTTTAAAAGAGTCCTAGGATGTCTCGGTGCCGTGTCTAGTAGAGCCCTTCTTATCGATGTGTTGTCGACCACATCAATAATTAGGGGGCTACATGGAAATTTTGGAAATTACCCTTTCATTGTTATTCTATATTGTGCGGTGAACCGGAAAGTGAAAATATCCTTGCCTAATTCGTTCTTTGTTCCGAAATTTTCAGTAATGGCACCAAAGAAGAGAGCTCGACTCGGCCTTGAGGCCAATGCCACCCCGGGGGTGACTGTGAATTCTGTACCAGATAGTGCAGGTGAGAGTGACTCCCCGACCTTCAATCTACCTAACCCTTCTATTCCGGATCAAAGCATTCATGTTCCTGCGGCGGCGGAGGGTGCTGCAATCCCTCCCGCTGATATTCCTGATCCCTCTACAGTTCCAGCTTTCGGTCCCGGTACGTCTGATGGGGACCTCAAAGGAGCTATTCATATGTTGACTCATTTGGTGGCTGCTCAGGCCCAAATATCTCATGCTACCCCTGCGTCCTCCAGCGGACAGGGAGATTCCGCCAGTTCCAGAATCAACCAGTTTCTGCGGTTGGCCCCTCCAAAGTTCTCAGGTACAGATCCAGAGGTCGATCCACAGGATTTTCTTGATGAGATGTACAAGACCCTTCGGGTGATGGAGGCTACAGAGACAGAGGGGGTTGAGTTAGCTTCGTACAGGTTGAGGGGAGCAACATATTCCTGGTTTGAGATGTGGGAGGGTTCCCGTGGGGAGGGAAGTCCTCCGACTAGATGGGACGAGTTCGTGGATGCTTTCATGGATCACTTCTTGCCTGCCGAGACTGTGGCAGCCCGTGATACGGATTTTGAGGTCCTCAAGCAAGGTAATATGAGTGTGTGGGAGTACCACATGGAGTTCGTGCGGTTGTCTAAATATGCTCCTCACTAGGTGGCGACTATGGATGCTAGGGTTCGACGTTTTGTTCAGGGCCTTAGTCCCTTGGTTGTGAATAAAGCTGCTACAACTGCCTTGTTAGACATGAATTATGGGAAGATTGTGGGATTCGCCCAAGCTACAGAGGCTAGGAAATTGAAGATAAGGTCACAGAGAGAGAGAGAGTAGCAGCAGGGCTCGGTCAGCGGGCCACTCGGGGAGTTCAGTTGGAGAAGGGAGACCAGTTCATAGGAAAGGGTAAACAGGGCCATCCCAGTCCTATGCACAGTCCTCAGCCAGTTCAACGTTTCCAGCAGAGCAATCGCTGGGGACCAGGATTAGACACTAGGAGACCCCATCAGTTAGGTCGCCCAGGAGGGAGGTCCCAGCAGCAGGGGAGGGCTCCGTGCCCTAAGTGTGGGAGGTTCCATACCGAGTCTTGTTATCTGGATATCCCGGTATGCTACGGGTGTGGAGTGAGAGGTCACGTTCAGCAGGATTGCCGTGCGCCCAGCCAGGGCAGGGGTAAGGGTTTTGCTCAGTCATCCGGTTCTTCAGTAGCCACATCTTCAGGGCGTCCTCCAGCCCCAACGGGGCGTGGTGCAGTTAGGGGTGGAGCTCGAGGTAGAGGTGGACCCAACCGGTTCTATGCTTTGAGTGGTAGCCAGAACGCGGAAGCTTCTCCAGATGTTGTTACAGGTATTCTGAATGTTCAAGCACTTGATTGTTATGCTCTTATTGATAAGGGGTCCACCTTGTCTTATGTTACCCCGTTTATTGCTTCAAGTTTTGGGATAGAACCCGAACAACTTCATGAGCCGTTCTCTGCATCGACTCCGGTTGGTTATTCCATTACAGCCGCGCGAGTCTATAGGAATTGTGTTGTCACGGTATGTGGTCACGTTACCATGGCCGATCTTATTGAGCTTGGGATGGTAGATTTTGATATTATTATGGGAATGGACTGGCTTTATTCGTGCTTTTCTAAACTCGACTGTCGAACCAGAATCATGAGGCTAGAGTTTCCTAATGAGCCGGTTATTGAGTGGAAGGGAAATAGTGTGGTGCCTAAAGGTAGGTTTATTTCCTGCCTTAAGGCCTCGAAGATGATTAAAAAGGGGTGTGTCTACCATTTGGTCCGGGTTGCGTACACCACTCCAGAGGTGCCTGCTTGTGAGTCCGTGCCTGTTGTGAATGAGTTTCTTAAAGTATTTCCGAACGAGCTTCCAGGGATTCCGCCAGATAGAGAGATCGATTTCGGGATTGATGTACTACCAGATACGCATCCAATATCTATTCCACCATACAGAATGGCGCCAACAGAGTTGAGAGAGTTAAAGGAGCAGTTGAAGGATTTATTAGAAAAGGGGTTCATTCGGCCGAGTGTTTTGCCGTGGGGTGCTCCGGTTCTTTTCGTTAGAAAGAAGGATGGGTCGCTTCGGATGTGTATCGATTATCGATAGCTCAACAAAGTCACTATAAAAAATAAGTATCCATTGCCTCGAATAGATGATTTGTTTGATCAATTGCAAGGTGCGAGGTTCTTCTCCAAAATTGATTTACGGTCTGGGTATCATCAGTTGAAGATCAGAGAGCAGGATATTCCTAAGACCGCCTTCAGGACTCGTTATGGTCATTTTGAATTTTTGGTAATGTCCTTTGGGCTGACCAATGCTCCAGCAGCTTTCATGGATCTTATGAATCGGGTTTTCAAGCCATTTCTAGACTCCTTCGTGATTGTTTTTATTTGATGACATCCTTGTCTACTCGCGGAGTCAGGAAGATCATGCTAATCAGCTCAGGGCAGTTCTACAGACTCTTCATCATCACCAGTTGTATGCTAAATTTTTGAAATGTGAGTTTTGGCTAGAATCAGTCGCGTTTTTGGGTCATGTTGTTTCCAGAGAAGGGATTCAGGTTGATCCCCAGAAGATCGCGGCAGTGAAAGATTGGCCTAGACCAACGACCCCGACAGAGATTCGCAGTTTCTTGGGTCTAGCTGGGTATTATCAGAGGTTTGTGGAGGGATTCTCTACCCTCGCCTCCCCATTGACTAAATTGACGCAGAAAGCGGCGAAGTTCCAGTGGTCCGATTCTTGTGAGAAAGGTTTTCAGGAATTGAAGTCGAGATTGACTTCGACACCGGTATTGACCTTGCCAGAAGGTATAGAGGGATTCGTGGTTTATTGCGATGCTTCAAGGGTTGGTTTGGGGTGTGTGTTGATGCAACATGGGAAGGTTATATCGTATGCTTCGAGGCAACTCAAGAATC
The DNA here is from genome assembly GCA_005239495.1 of Nicotiana undulata. Lineage (NCBI taxonomy): Eukaryota > Viridiplantae > Streptophyta > Magnoliopsida > Solanales > Solanaceae > Nicotiana > Nicotiana undulata. The sequence goes on from ML265419.1 coordinate 16,683, forward strand.
ACGAGAATAACTATCCGACGCATGATTTGGAGCTTGCCGCAGTGGTGTTTGCACTAAAAATTTGGCGGCATTATCTTTATTGAGTCCACGTGGACGTGTTCTCAGACCACAAGAGTCTTCAGTATTTATTCAAGCAGAAGGAACTGAATCTAAGGCAGCGGAGGTGGTTAGAATTGCT
>ML265419.1:17006-38771 GCA_005239495.1 Nicotiana undulata
AAGGCGAATGTGGTGGCCGACGCTCTCAGTCGGAAGTCTATGGGTAGTTTGGCTCATTTGGAAGCGGATCAGAGGCCCTTGGCTTGAGAGGTTTATCAATTGGCCAGTTTGGGGGTTTGCCTTTCGACCTCAGGCGAAGGGGAGGTTATGGTGCATAATGGAGCAAAATCGTCACTTGTAGCGGAAGCCAAAGAAAAGAAGTTCATTGATCCATCATTGGCACAGTTGAAGGAGGCAGTTCTGAATAACAAGACTTCGGCATTTTCACTCGGCAGCAATGATGGAGTGTTGTGATGTCAAGGTAGGCTATGTGTTCCAGATGTAGATAATCTTCGGGAGAGGGTACTGGCAGAGGCTCATCTCTCCAGGTATTCTGTGCACCCAGGTTCTACGAAAATGTATCATGATCTCCGGGAAATTTATTGGTGGAGCGGTATGAAGAGGGGTGTGGCGGACCTTGTGTCTAGATGTCCGAATTGTCAGCAGGTGAAGGTCGAGCATCAGCGGCCCGGTGGATTAACTCAGCTTATGGAAATACCGACGTGGAAATGGGAAATGATTAATATGGATTTCGTGGTAGGGTTACCTCGCACTCAGTGCAAGTTCGACTCAATTTGGGTGATAGTGGATCGACTCACCAAATCAGCCCACTTTTTGCCAGTCAAGTCCAACGATACTGCAGAACGCTACACTCAGTTTTATATTAAGGAAATAGTCAGACTTCATGGCACTCCAGTTTCTATTATCTCGGATCGAGGGGCCCAATTCACAGCTAATTTTTGGAGGAAATTGTAGCAAGGTTTGGGTACTCAGGTGAATCTCAGCACGACTTTCCATCCACAGACTGATGGTCAAGCGGAGCGGACTATTCAAACGCTTGAAGATATGTTACGGGCTTGTGTTTTAGATTTCAAAGGTAGTTGGGATGACCATTTGCCACTTATCGAATTTGCTTACAATAACAACTTTCATGCTAGTATTCAGATGGCCCCATTTGAGGCATTGTACGGAAGAAGATGTAGATCTCCGATTGGATGGTTCGAAGCTGATGAGACAAAATTGTTAGGGCCAGATCTTGTGCACCAAGCTATGGAAAAAGTTAGAGTCATTCAGGAGAGGATGAAAACTGCTCAGAGTCGTCAGAAATCCTATGCGGACGTTCGTCGAAGAGAATTGGAGTTCCAGGTAGATGATTGGGTGTTCTTGAAGGTGTCTCCCATGAAGGGAGTGATGCGGTTTGGGAAGAAAGGGAAGTTGAGCCCTAGGTACGTCGGGCCATATCGGATCGCTCAAAGGATAGGACGGGTGGCTTATAGGCTGGAATTGCCCCTTGAAATGTCATTAGTGCACCCGGTGTTCCATGTGTCTATGTTGAAGAAAGTGGTTGGAGATCCATCCGCCATCGTGCCAGTTGGGACTATTGAGGTTAATGAAGAGTTATCATACGAAGAGGCTCCGGTTGCTATTCTTGATAGGCAAGTCCGTAAATTGAGAAACAAAGAGATTTCTTCTGTTAAAGTGTTGTGGCGAAGTCAACAAGTCGAGGAAGCCACGTGGGAAGCAGAAAAATAAATGAGAGAAAAATATCCCCATCTATTTGAACAAGTCTAGTAGTGATCGTGCGAACTATTGTCCCAAGGCAATTTGATGTTGAATTCAGATTCGTGCAAAGACACCCCATTTTCCCTAATTGCCTTATTGTTGTAACTTTCCAATGCGTGCTAAAGATGTATATGATGTTATTAATTGGGTGGTGTGCAACCCTTGAAGTAAATGAAAGTTTTATAGAACTTGTGTGATAGGCAAAAATGATTAATAGTAGTGTAGGTTGGTAATGATTAATTGAAATATACATATGGTGTATTGAGGTGATTGATACGTATGGGACTCACTAAAATGACCAAATTATGTGCAAGTATGTTCCACTAATTGAATCATATGCTAATTTGTGATGTAAAGAGAATGAACTATGTGTAGTTGTCAAAGTGATTGGATATGTGCAAGTGTTGAGGTAATTAATTGTATACCAGGTGTAGGGATAACAGAAACTGTGTAATGATGCTTGGAAATGTGTTTCAGGGGCTCTCTGACAGGTAGATGGGTCTAAATACAAAGGAGACTTTGGAGAAATTTTCTGAAAATATTGGAGTTAGTGTAAATCTGGACGTTTGCATATCATGTTTTCAAAATAAAACGATTTCCAAAATCCTCATTCGAGGATGAATGATTTTAAGGGGGGAGAATGTAAAGACCCGTAAAATTTCTTGTTTAAAATAATGCCCGAATAAGTCCCCGAGTTGTTATAACTGTAGAAATTCTTAAAACGGACCTTGATTGTGTAAAAGTACCCTGGAATTTGAAAGAATAAAATTTTGCATAAGTTGGGCACTATGCGATTCACTATGCGATCGCATAACGGGTATGCGGACCGCATAATGGTCGCATACCTGGGCAGGCCACTGCCCAATTTGAGGACAACTATGCGGTCCATTATGCGATCGCATTTCGGTTCTGTGGACCGCATAGTTGTCATATTCTTGCCCATTGGTTTTTGGTGAGGGAAGTTATGCGATGCACTATGCGATCGCATAACGTGTATGCGTACCGCATAGTGGTCGCATACCTGCACAATGCGTTTTTAATTTTGGCCCACCTGGAGGGCCATTCTGCGGTCGTCTCTGCGGACCGCATGTCAGGATTGCGATCGCATTCCTGACCGCATTCCTATGTCGGGCTCCTAATTGTTCTAATTTTAAAACCCGACCCCCAGTTCATTAAAACACCCCACCCCTTCAATTTAACAAGTCTTTTGAACAAAATAGAGAGAAGGAAAGGGGAGTTCTTGAGAGAGAAAGTGGTTCTTCCACCAAAGTGATTTTTAAAGTTCCCCAGGCCTGATATTTCAAGTAATCTTCTTCTTCCCCATTCTAGCAGGTAAGGGTTCCCAACCCTTTTTCCATTAATTTTCTGATTTTAAACAAAGGGAGGATTTGCATGGATTATTTCTTGAAAATATTAACTAAGACCTTGCATGCATGTTTAATAATTGTGTTAATCTAATAAGAGGGAGTGGTTTGGGGTAAATTTCACAAATACGGGGTTGGTAATCTAATGGGGGTCACATAGTGTTTGGCAAAATGCTTAAGAGAGTCCGAATTGCATGCATGACTTCCAATTCTAAGTTGAATATGTTTATTTGTGAACTATATTGACGGTACTAGTCGGTTCGGTGATTTGTGTGTAAACGTTAAAAAGGGATTTCGACTCCAGGTATGTATGGCTAACTTTAATCCTTGTAAAATCCCTCTTGTTGTGGTAAGCATACGGTATGTGTACTTATATGGAAATATGTGAATTGACTGACTAGTTGATTACTACCCCACTGTGTTAGATGAGATTTTGAATTGTGACTTGGCATGCCCACTTTATTATGTGCAAAGATGGTAGTTGTTTAAAGTTATTGATATGAAGCATTGTAAATAAGTTGAACGGTTATGGCAATACCTTGTGCATAAATTGCTGCTTGATGAAAGTTTGGGGTGCCTTGAGCCCAAGTAAATGAATTGTTAAACATGAATTTGGAATCCTTGAAAAGAAGACCCATGTGATGAAATTGTTTGGTGTTGTGCTTGAAATTGGAATCCTTGAAAGGAAGTCCCATGTGATGAAATTGTTTGGTGTTGTTGTTGAACTTGGAATCCTTGAAAGGAAAGTTCTTATAATGAAATTGTTTGTTGTTATTGCTGTTGGGATGAAATTATTGGTGGTATTGTTTTTGAAATAAAAATTGTCAGGCGGGGTTGGGTTACGCGCTGCAACACGAAGTAATAAGGTGTGGGTTGTGGTGATAAGGGTGGCCGAGGTAATAAGGGTGGAAAAGTGATCGTTATCACTATTGATATGAAAATTATGAAACTCGTGAATACGATGGTGTTGGAAAGGGAAAAAGGAGAGATTGTAAATTTGTTGACTTTGATTGTCTCTTTCCGTGTGTTTTGATTGTTGGTCCTATTGCTTTTCTTTTTCTTATTTGTAACATTGGTTGATTGTACTTGGGATAAAGTTTGTACATACATACTAGTACTATTCCACAGTACTAACGTCCCTTTTGGCAGGGGCGCTACATCTTTTATATGGATGTAGGTGGTTCCATAGCAGGTAGCTCAGCCCGCCGTTAGTGGTACCTCCTCTTCATCTCTGCAGCAGTTGTGGTGAGCCCCTCTTCTCCTCGGGGCCGTATGTGGATCATACCACCCTCTTTTGTTTATGTTGTAAAGGTATAGCCGGGGCTTTGTTACCGGCAAGTTATGTAAAATCCCTAGTATTCGTAGAGGCTCGGTAGACATGATGTGGGTGTATGTATGTATTTTTGGGTAGTAACAGTACGCACTCGGAATCATGGATCATGTTGGAAAGTTATGTATGTATTATGTATGTTTTAATATCAATCGCTGAAATGTTAAAAGAGGAAACAAGTGGAGATATGTTGTGAAATGTACTTTGAAACTAAAATCGGCTAACTCACATGAAATAATGTATGTTATGAACGCGGGGTAATACGTTGGACATGAAAGTCAATCCAGGTCCGCTTGATTGGGTTCACCCGGTTAGGCGCCGGTCTCGTCCCTCGATTTTGGGGCGTGACGAATACAACATGTAATACCAACTTATACATAAGAAATATGGGCCTCTAAGACCAAAATAACCATTCGTACACTGAACATAGACGACAAGGCCATACAATCTTTTACGTACATGACATCTGCCTATAAGCCTCTAAGGATACATAATTGTCATAAAGGTCGGGACAGAGCCCCGCCCTACCAAACAATACACATCTAACTCATACTGACCAAACAAGCAACTCCAGAGCAAATAGAGTGCACCAACATCTTCCGTTGAACTAATCGCCTACTTGGAGGACTCTTGACTTGTCTATCGAGACCTGCGGGCATGAAACGCATCATCCCAGGCAAAAGGGACGTCAGTACAAATAATATACCGAGTATGTAAGGAATGAAAATCAGTAAATAATAGACATGAGAGAAACATGGTGTAAAAGACTCGACATGTACGTCTGCATAGCTCTATGAATCATTTTATTTTTATATTGAAATGCATATGTGATCAACGCCCACCTACACCACTAGATAGTAGCAGGGCAGGGGTCAATGCAACTTTTACTCGAACTTGTCGGGATCGAATCCACAGGGAGTTACTAATGTGGGAGTTGAATTCTTAAGTGATCTAGTAGTGTGTTGTGCTTTTTATTGCACTTCTCATCAAAGGGTTTTGTAATTCCACTATGGTTTTAAACTAATTGAATTTGCTAATTAACTAACTAATATCTTTTTGAGTGTTTTCTTAATAGATAAAAGGGACTAGGGCTATGACTTTCTCCTAGGTGAATACTTAACGAGATCGAAAAACTAAGGCAAAGACGTTATGTTGGGGATTGTGATATAGCCAATGCATCGATTACCCACTCTATACCTCTCGGTAGCTCGAGTAGATTTGCCCTAATTGCCTCTCTCGAGACTAATTGGGTGTCAAAATTATGCAAGCAATATAGGCTCAAGTAGGGTTTTACTATCTCTAGGTTCAACCCATTAATTGGGACCATCAATCTCTTGATTACATCCCAATTTCTTGTTGGACTGATTTTCTAGACTCAAGTTCACTTTCGCAAGAAGAACCCAAGTCAAATAGACACCAATTAGTGTTTGCAACCACTAATTTAACATGGAAAATACAAATCAGCCCAAATACCAATCACCCATAAACATCTAAGCCTTAAATTAAAGGACCCATCAAATACCCATACTAGGGTTGAGCCACAACCCTAGCAACTGGGTCTAGCTGCTCATGTTAAGAGAAGAAAACAAAGAAATAGATGAAGAGTAAACCATATAATTTAATTACAAACTAATATTTAAAGATTCAATGATAAAACACTTCTAAAATTACTCAAAATGGCTTAACAAAGTCGTTCACGAGCTCCCTGCTAAAGTTAGATTACCAAAAAGCTTACCTAAAAATGGGAAAAGAAAGTATTTATACTAGGCCGAATTTTCTGGACAAAACTACCCCATGCAGGGGTACTACAGATCACACAAAATGGAGTGCGTCCGCGTTGAGGCTCCTATACTTTGAAATCTGCTTCTCTAAACTTGGCCATCGCGGGCCGCATAAAATGCACCGTGGCCGCGGTGGCTACTGTTGCGGCCGGACAAAAAGGGTTGCGGACCGCACTGGTCTCAAGCCTTCAAATTCCAGTTCTCTGAATCTCCTTAGTGCGGTCCGCACACAATGAAAGCGGCCGCACTAATTTAGCTTCCAACATTTGATCTCTCTGAATCTCATTAGTGCGGTCCGCATAAAATGGATTGCGGACCGCACTGGTCTGTTGAACTGTGCTTGGACTTGTTCTTGGTACTTGTGCATGTTTCACTCCTTTTTGAGCTGGTTTTGACTATTTGTCATCTTTTTTACTAAACCCTGCAAACAAGTACAACATGTAAGCCTTTGAGACTATTTTGTATACAATTTTAACCAAAACTTAAGCAAGAAGGAGTGAAAAAATGAAGTATAATCCCTAGTTATCAATTACCCCAAACTTAAGCTTTTGCTTGTCCTCAAGCAAACAAAATAAGCCCCACCTCTTAAGAGTAAATCCAAGAAAATTCAGCTGCCCTAAGGTGACCTCTTCTAGCATCAATTGGGACTAACAATCGCCCTCAATTCAAATGAATCATTAACAACATCCGACCTTCTAAACATCATGGATTTAGAGTGACACAAGAGCATCAAGAGTTGACTCAACCCATCAAAGAAACCCTTTCTACTACTTTGGTCATTGTGGAACCCAATCTCATACTCCTCAACTCTCCCTAAGAAATCCTCACTTTTAGATTGTAGCACTCAGAACGAGGATAATGGAAACACACTCATTTCTCTCAAAGAAAGGTCTCAAGTCCGGCTCTAAGTACCATAGGCTTGCCCCTTATATGAGTCACCACTAATGTAAGCTTCATTAAAATCAAGATCATATAGGGCTTTTGTGGAAAGATAGTGAAGGATTTTGGTTCAAGGTAGGAAAATATTTGGTCTAAGTAGGTTCCATCTTCCCTTAAGCACTTCGTTTGCTTCATTTTGGCATACATTCTCTTGACTCTTTGAGTCATTGAGTTCTTTTTGAGGGGTTAGAGAGACACACTGTCATTCTTTCTTCTTTGTTTCAAACCTTTTTCTCTTTTCTAAACATTCACACCTTTCATCTCTTTTCTTTCATTGATTCCCTTTATTTCTTCTAGATTGTTTATTCTTTTTGACTTTTTGATTTTTTCTTTATTTTTCATTGCCTTTCTTTTTCTTCATTTTGTACCTTTTTTCACTTTGTTGGATTCTTCGTCTCTCCCCAAACTTATGCTTTTGCCTTGTGCTAAGGAAAGATAGGGTGCCAAGAGAGGGTTGACTAAGGATATTATCATTGGTAGGCCATGAAAGTTGTCAAGACATCATTCAGATCAAGGAGAGCCTATAATCACATCTCAAGTTAAACTACACCTAGGATTTCGCCTAGACAAACATTCAGGGCAGGTTCTAGACTAATGGCACGGGAATTTGACTTGCAATTCAAATTCTTACCACACAAGCTATAGGATTGCTAAAGAAACAGAGTCGGGGCCCCACAAGGACCTTAGCCAAGATTTGAGCAACACAATGTTCCCGAAAAACCACTTGATGATTATCGGCCAACACAAGAGTCTCAAGGTCACAACTTTTACCATCCTATACATAACAATTTGTTTTTGACCATAAGATCAAAGGCAAATGTGTTAGGCCCAAGTGAAGCTTTGCTTGAGGTACCATTTCTCACTAGCTACTATTTGCACAAAAATAAAACAGACTCAAACCCTTAAGAAGGTTGTCATGCCATCCATCATTGGGAAGAGCCACCCGGTTCACACAAGTTCCACCTCTGGAAAGAACCGTGGCATTAAGAAAACCAAAGATTTATTGCACGCATAAATTCAAAACAAGAAGCTACTAAAATAAAATAAGAAGCTATGAAAGAAAAAATGCGGAAAATGTAAAATGCAGAAAGTAGAATAAATATATACAAGAGGGGGTTTAATCGAATATACATAAGGGGGAAATGAATATATACATCAGAAAGTAACTTTATATACAGACCAACAAAAATACGAAAAGTAAACTAGATTTGTAAAATTATGTACATACCAAAAGCTAAAAGAAAGCATAATAAAAAGGAAATAGTATCAAATATATACAATCATCCAAATAAGGCTACCCCCTCAAATGAAAGCTAGCATTGTCCTCAATGCTAACTAACCAAAAATAGCTCAAAAATAAAAAGGAGTAAAGAGAAACTGCCTATTGGCCCTTCGTCTGCATAGGATCCTGAGTCTGGGTCCCTGGGTTTATGGACTGCTCGGGAACCTGTAACTGGCTCCAGGTAACCTGTGTCTGCACTAGGACCTGTATCTCCACTGGGTCCTGGGCCTGTACTGGACCCTGGGGCTGACTAGAAGTACCTCCCTGCGGGTCCGCCAACTCAATGATAGCATCAACAATGCGTGGCATCATCCTCTTCCGCTTTGGTGGCCTCTCTATCTCCTGCTCCGGCTCAGGATGGGCTGCTGGGTCATGCAATAACAAGTCCAAGGGTAGATGATCCGCCTTCATCTTCTCCACCTCCACCCTCAACTTCTTCACCGACTTCTTGGAAGCACGAGAATTTTTCAGTCTCTTTGTCTCCTTAGCCAGCTCCTTCAATGCAGTACCATGAGAATCAATAGCAGCCAGGATCAATGTCTGGTTCTCTAGGATTTTATTTTGGTTGTCCAGAAGCTCCTTGAGAGTGTCTTCCACTGACTGTGGGACCTGTGGCTTAGGAGGTGCAGACTGGGCTGCCACCGGTGTAGAAAGTACACACAGCTTGGAAGTAGCTGCCTGCATCTAGTTGTTGATACTGGCAAGTGCCTGGCTCAACCGGTGGGCAGTCAATGGTTATGCAGCAGATGTGGGAATGGATGGGGCTGTAGAAGTGGAGGGTCTTGAAGCAATGTCTAGAGTGGCTGAGGCAGGTTGAGTAGGAGCCACTGCTTCTACTGGCTCTTCAGACTGGCCAGTAGAAATAGTGTATTTTCCCTTTTAGTTCTTACTCTTAGGGTTGTCATCACCCTGTGTGCTATACCAGGAAAATGGGGCTTTTGGCTTTACCTTCACGTCAAAATTCCTCCCCTCTACCCCTTGATCCTCGAAATGCATAGTCAAAAAATTTGGAAAGGGGTAAGATCTATCACCTTCGCTCACCACCCGTGTAATTACCCTGGACATCACATTCCCGACGTTGATCGGGAACCCTGCCATGATCGAGGCCACCAATACAGCTCGTCTGAGAGGAAGAGAGTTTTCGTGAGTGGCGGGGTCTAGCCTGCTGCACACAAACGTCTCCCACCCTTTCGCTTCAAAGTTTAGGGTTCTCCTCAGAATTTTCACTCCCGCTTGCAACCAATTTGGGGTGGTACCCGGGATTGCCAAATGCTCTGCCAACCACGTACGGGCATCCTCTCCCAAATTTAACTTCTCCAAGTACAGTGTCTCATCCTCCTCATCGAAGTCAAGGTACTCATTGATTGCTTTCCCATCAAACAACACTGTGAGATTCCGCACCTTAGTCACTTTAGAGTCCTTTTTGACATAAGCAACATTGGTGTAGAACTCTTTGACTAAGTGCTCATTAGCCTCCACCACTTGGCAATTGAAGTAGTCACATCCTTTTATTTCTTTGAATTGCTTTAGCACATTGGGGTTGTGAGGCAGAAGGTCCCTTGTGATGAATTTTTGCTCCGGTATCAACTTCCTCTCGGGCCACCATTCTCGGAATTTGTGAAAGGCTGGTTCACTCACAAACCTGTCCTGCCATGCTTCTAGTTTTCTAGTTCTCTCTACTCCCCCTACTTGGGGCTCACCCCCTTCTTATTCTTCTGCGGAGTGCTCACCGGATAGTGAAGCTATAGGTGATGTAGAATATTTATTGGCACTTCCCGCAGCTGAGCCCTCAGACGACTCAGAAGATCTTTGTGTTGATGCTTGGGCAGGAGGGGAGCCCGGAGATGAATCTCTCAATCTAAACCTCTCCGGAAAGTCAGGGACATACCCCGGCACGAATTCTGAGTTAGATGCCTCCTGGGAGGGTGCATACTCATTTCCCGAGTGGGAAGAAACTCTATCCATGGCTTTAATTGTTTTTCTTGTAGCTTTGATAGCTTGCCGGACTTGGGAGCCAGTTTGATCATTCCTTTTCCTTTCCCCCAGGAGGACTCCCCTTTGCCGGGTCTTTTTCTACCACCACCTCTTGATTGAACCATTGTCTGCAAGTGGAATTCAAATTGAATTTGCTAGTATCACAATATTGGATGAATCACTGAAGAATAAGGATGCATGTAATTGAAGGTGGACTTGCAGAATATGCAGACTGCGGACCGCACAAAATGAAGTGCGGTCGCAAAGAAGGTACCGCGGACCGCACAAAATGAACCGCAGTTCGCACTGAGGTGGGGTTCATACTACCCACTCTTTGACGAAGTTCGCCGCGTACCGCACAAAATGCACCGCGGTCCGCACAGAGGGGGGGTTCAGACCACCCACTCTATGAAGAAGGCCACTGCGGACCGCACAAAATGCACCGCGGTCCGGCAGATGTGGGGTTCAAACTACCCACCCTCTGAAGAATTCCACCGTGGGCCGCACAAAATGCACCGTGGTCCGGCAGAGGTGGGGTTCAGACTACCCACTCTCTGAAGAAGGCCACCGCGGACCACAGAAAATGCACTGCGGTCCGCATAGAGGTGGGGTTCAGACTACCCACTCTCTGAAGAAGGCCACCGCGGATCGCACAAAATGGTGTTGTGGTCTGCATTAAGGCACCGCGGACCGCACAAAATCCACCGCAGTCGCGGTCCTTAACTGAGGCCTCACTGAGTTTCTAGCATCGCGGTCCGCACAAAATGCCATCGCGGACCGCACAGAGTCCCAACTTAGGATTTCAATTTTTTCGTCCTAATTTTAGTCTACATCACATGTTATTGATACCCTAGGTGTTTAATCAGTGTTTTTAATTAATTAGGCCTAATTTAAGCATTGTTAAGCAAAACCTATACATGATTAAGGGAATAGGGAAAAAAAAGAGAAAAAAGAAGAAGAAAAACAACTAATTAACAAGAAAATAACAAAATTAAACAAGTAAGAAAACCAAATTAAACTTAATAGATGTAGGATGTAGTGTAGATGAATGAGATGAAGGAGTTGAAGTGAAGAGGGGGTGATGACCAGTGTATCTTTTTACTATTGAGAGAGCAAAGAGCAAAAAGTGTAAAATGAGGGCCTCACGCCTTATTTATAGAAATAATGCCGGGGACCCACTTCACCTACCCACCGTGGACCGCACAAAATGACCGCAGTCCGCGGTACACAGATTTATTTGGTACTGGGCAGATGTCCACTGTGGACCACACAAAGTGCAATGCGGCCACAGTGGTCCACCGCGGACCGCACAAAATTGCATTGCGGCCGCGGTGGCAAACTTCAGAAAACCATTTTTCATGAGAAATCTCTTTGCGGACCGCATTGGAATTTTTGCCTCCGCACTAAGGCCTTTGCGGCCGCATAAAATTTCATTGCGGCCGCAGTGATAACTTCAGAGAGCTCATTTTTTCAACTTAGTCCTGCACTGCATCAAAACAATCCTACAACATCCCACAACCAGTTATTCCAAAAACAAATCATATACTACAAAGAAAATCAAAGAAAGACAAAAAGAAAAACACATGGGTTGCCTCCCAAGAAGCGCCTGATTTAACGTCGCGACACGACACAATTTACCCTCAATTCACTTTAGATGGAGCAGTGCCACCACGTGGCTGTCATCAATTTTGCCCAAGTAGTGCTTGACCATGTGCCCATTAACTCTGAAAATCTCCCCACTTTTGTTCTTTAAATCAAGTGCACTAAACGGAGTCACAAACACCACTTCAAAAGGTCCACTCCATTTCGACTTAAGCTTTCCCGGAAATAGACGTAACCGAGAGTTGAACAAGAGAACCAGATCACCCACTTTGAACTACTTGCCACGAGAATATTTATCATGAAGGTACTTCATTTTATCCTTGTACAAGGATGAACTGGAGTAGGCATGGAATCTGAATTCATCAAGTTCCTTAAGGTGCTCCACACGAAGATTGGCTGCCACATCCCATTCAAGATTCAGCTTCCTCAAAGCCCACATGGCCTTGTGCTCTAACTCAACAGGTAGATGGAAAGCTTTTCCAAACACCAACCGGTACGGAGACATACCGATCGGGGTCTTGTAAGCAGTCCTATAAGCCCATAGAGCGTCATCCAACTTCTTTGACCAATCACTCCTATTTGCATTGACCGTCTTTGACAATATATTCTTGATTTTTCTGTTTGAGCCTTCAACTTGGCCACTCGCTTGAGGATGATAAGGAGTGAAAACTTTGTGATTGACACTATACTTTGCAAGCAAAGTGTCAAAAGCTCTATTACAAAAATGTGACCCCCCATCACTGATGATTGCACGAGGAGTGCCAAACTTTGTAAAAATGCTCTTTTTGAGAAATGCAACAACACTCCAGGCCTCATTGTTGGGTAGAGCCACGACTTCAACCCATTTTGAAACATAGTCAACCGCCACGAGAATGTATGTGTTCCCACAAGAGCTAACAAAGGGGCCCATAAAATCTATATCCACTTCGAGAATGGTATTGAGAGGCATCTCATCTTTCTTCGAAATTCCCCCTACTCTCTGACATTCGTCACATATCTTGACTAAGTCACTAGTATCCTTGTACAAGGTGGTCCAAAAGAAACAACAACTTAAGACTTTTGAAGCGGTCCTCGCCCCACCATGATGGCCACCATAAGGTAAGGAGTGACATGACTCAAGAATTGACCCTTGCTTTTCTTCGGGCACACACCGCCGGATGACCCCGTCATTGCATATCTTGATTAAGTACGGTTCATCCCAATAATAATCCATGTTATCCCGTCTAAGCTTCTTCCTTTGGTTAGAAGAGAGCTCAATCGGGACAACACCGGTGACAATAGTTGGCGATGTCCGCGAACCATGGCATTTCTTGCATAGTAACAGAGAGAAGTTGTTCATCTGGGAAGCTATCATCAATCTCAAGCCCATCACTAGGTCGCCCTTTCTCCTCCAAATGGGAAAGATGGTCGGCAACTTGGTTCTCACTCCCCTTTCTATCAATGATCTCCAAATCAAACTCTTGAAGCAATAACACCCACCACATAAGTCTAGCCTTGGAATCTTTTTTCGTCATGAGATACCGGAGTGCCGCATGGTCGGTGTGGACTATGACCTTGGCACCCATAAGATGAGGACGAAATTTCTCCATTGCAGACAATATAGCCAATAACTCCTTCTCGGTGAAGGTGTAGTTCATTTGGGCGGAATTCATTGTCTTGCTAGCATAGTAAATGGGGTGAAAGATCTTGTTCACCCTTTGGCCCAAAACCGCCCCCACGGCCACATCACTAGAATCACACATTAGCTCAAAAGGAGAGCTCCAATCCGGCACGGTGATAATTGGCGTGGAAGTGAGCTTTTGCTTCAATAGCTCAAATGCCTTCATACAATTGTCATCAAAGTGGAACTTGGCATATTTCTCTAACAATTTGCAAAGAGGATATACCACCTTCGAGAAGTGTTTAACGAAGCGACGCTAGAACCCGACGTGCCCAAGAAATCTACGGACCCCCTTTATCGAAGTTGGAGGTGGAAATTTGGAAATGACCTCAATCTTGGCTTTGTCTACTTCAATTCCATTTCTTGAGATTTGCTGACCCAAAACTATCCCTTCTTCAACCATAAAATGGCATTTTTCCCGATTGAGCACTAGGTTGGTTTCTTCACAACGAGAAAGGACTTTATCAAGATTGTTCAAGCGTTCATCAAAGGAGTCCCCAACCACGCTGAAATCATACATGAATAGCTCTAGAAAGTCTTCAACCATGTCAGTGAAGATTTCCATCATGCACCGCTGAAATGTAGCGGGTGCATTGCACAACCCAAAAGGCATCCTTGAGAAAGCAAATGTCCCATAAGGACATGTGAAGTGATTTTTCTTGGTCCTCCGGTGCAATTAAGATTTGGTTATAGCCTGAATACCCGTCCAAGAAGCAATAGAAAGCTCTACCCCACAAGACTGTCTAGCATTTGGTCCAAGAAAGGAAAGGGGAAATGATCCTTGCGAGTCACCTTGTTCAACTTGCGGTAATCCATGCATACCCGCCAACCTGTGACTGTCCTTGTTGGAATAAGTTCATTTTTGTCATTTTGGATCACGGTCATGCCACCCTTTTTTGGAACACATTAGACCGGAGAAGTCCAAGCACTATCCAAGATTGGGTAGACGACCCTTGCATCAAGCCACTTGATTGTTTCTTTATTCACCACTTCTTGCATTGCTTCATTGAGCCTCCGTTGGTGTTCTATGGAAGGCTTTGCTCCATCATCAAGAATGATTTTGTGCATACGAAATGCGGGGCTTATTCTCTGAATATCAGCAAGTTTCCATCCTATGACCTTCTTCCTTCTTTTTAGCACTTTGAGAGTAGAGTCTACCTGCAATTTGGTTAGGCAAGATGAAAGTATAACATGTAAAGTATGAGAAGGACCAAGATATTCATGCCTGAGGTGTGGTGGAAGTGGCTTCAACTCCAATGTAGGTGGCTCTTCAATTGAAGGCTTTGTCGGAGGAGTTTTCCGATTCTTCAAATCCAAGGATAACTTTTGAGGACCATATGAATAAGAACCCATGCCTTGTGGAGCATTGGTAGTCTCGATCAAGCCATCCACCACAATATCATCATGGTTCAATAAAGCTGCCTCCACGGGATCTTCAACGTTTATCATTGAACTTGTTTCATCAATAATGACCTCGGTGACAAGGTCCATGAAAGAACATACTTCCGTGCTATTGGGTTGCTTCATTGATTTGCAAACGTGGAACATAACCTTTTCATCGCCCACCTGGAAAGTGAGCTCACCAGCCTCCACGTCAACTAAGGCCTTCCCCGTTGCAAGGAAGGGCCTTCCCAAGATTATAGGGACTTCATAGTCCACCTCACAATCCAAGATAACTAAATCCGCGGGCAAAATGAACTTGTCAACCCGCACCAATACATCATCAATGATTCCTAGAGGCCGCTTCATAGATCGATCCACCATTTGAAGACGCATGGAAGTATCCCTAGGTTGACCAATACCCAATGTTTTAAAGACCGAATATGGCATCAAATTTATGCTAGCTCCAAGGTCACACAAAGCCTTAGCGAAATCCGCACTCGCAATTGTATAAGGAATGATAAATGCCCCGGGGTCTTCAAGATTGGGTGCCATTGAGTGCACTATTGCACTCACTTGGTGAGTCATCTTTATGGTTTCGCACTTCATAGACCTTTTCTTTGTGACCAAGTCCTTCATGAACTTGGCATACCTGGACATTTGCTCTAAAGCTTCGACCAACGGGACATTGATGGATAGACTCTTCATCATGTCGATGAATTTCTTGAATTGATTCTCTTGCTTTTGGTTTGCCAACCTTTGAGGGTAGGGAGGAAGAGGCCTAGGCAACGGTGCCTTAGCCTTTGGTATGACCGGTTCCGGTATATCAATTTTGTGTTCCCTAGACGGGTTCACGTCACTTTGCAATTCCTCTCCTTGGTCATGAATATCAATCCTCACCTCACTAGTTGTTGGCTCTTCAACCACTTTCTCAACCTCAATCGGAGACTCATCATTTGGCAGTTCATCATCATCTCCAACAACTCTCTTTTGTCTAGAGGAACTAGCCTCACCGCCTCTTCCACTTCTTGTGGTCACCTCCATGGCGTGACCGGTGTTGTTGTTGTTGTTCCCACCCTTAGGGTTCACCACCGTATCACTTGGTAGTGCTCCCTTCGGGCGTGTGTTCAAGGCGTGAGAAATTTGTCCCATTTGCACCTCAAGATTTTGAATGGAGGTGTTATGGGAGGCCAATTGAGCATCGGAGTCCGCATTGCGCTCCATCATTTGCTTTAAAATTTGTTCAATTCTTCCCATGTCATTACTTGAGGAGTTTTAACCTTGATCTTGATAGGGGGGATGGATTGTTGGGTTGTTGGTACATGGGCCTTTGAAATCCCGATCCCCGGTTACCGTTTCCACCCCATTGTTGTTATTATTGCCTCTGCTCCAATTGTTATCATTATTGCTTCCCCATTGTTGGTTGTTGTTGTTCCCCCAATTACGAGAATTGTTATTATTGTTCCAATTGCTTGCCTTTGATTGCTCCAATTTTGATTGTTGCCTTGGTTGTTCCCTTGACCTTGGTAATTATTAGCATACATGACATCCTCATCTTGATCATCATATGACTCTTCTTGACTATACCCACTTGATACTTGGTCACCTTGAACATTGTTGTTTTGCATTGGATTTCCCCGAGGTCTTCTCTTGTTCACCAAAACATTCACTCCCTTCATGGCATTTACTTGCTTCGGCCCTTGTAATTGTTGAAGTTGTGCCTTGCCAAGTTGATTAATAGTGGTAGTGAGCTCGGCAATTGCTTGCCCATGTTCTTGAAGTTCTTTGTGAAGACCATTAACACCTGAATCACCCTGAGGCACATTTGCTCTACTTTGCCATGCTGACGAAGTGTCAGCCATTTCATCTAAGACCTCACATACCTCATTGTATGGTAGCGTCATGAAGTTTCCCCCAGCCAATTGATTGACCACCCACTGATTGGTGGTATTTATGCCTCGGTAAAAGGTCTTTTGTATCATGGCCTCAGTCATGTCATTGTTTGTACACTCATTTATCATGGTCCGGTAGCTCTCCCAAATCTCATGCAAAGGCTCATTTGGATCTTGTTTGAAAGCCAATATTTCATCTCTAAGCGCTGCCATGTGACTAGGAGAAAAGAATTTTGCAATGAACTTGTCTGCTAGCTCATCCCATGTGGATATGGAGTGGTTGGGAAGTCGCTCCAGCCAATCAAGTGCCTTCCCTCAAAGAGAGAAGGGAAATAACCGAAGCCTCAAGGAATCTTTTGAGACATTCGTCTGCTTACTTCCCCAACATGTATCCACGAAGCCCTTCAAATGCTTGTAAGAATTTTGGTGGGAGGCTCTGGTAAAATAGCCCCGCTGCTCCAATAGTGTCAGCATCACATTTGTGATTTGGAAGTTCCCTTCCCGGATCATAGGTGGGACAATAGCACTCGCGTACCCCTCGTTTGGAAGTACCCGAGGGGCAACTATCAAAGGTAGAGGCGGGGGAGGGTCTGGAATATCCTCATTAACATTGGCCTGTCGGCCCCGTCTAGGAGGTGGTGCTTGGTTTAGTTCATCTTCTCCATTGTCATACATCTCCACCCCTGGAATAATGTTTCCCAAAGGATCCGCCATTAGTACCTGAATTGATTCAACACACACGTTAACAGAAGAAGGAAAGAAAAACACTTAACATCACTATTCACGAAGATAATCAACACCGTATAACTCCCCGGCAAGGACGCCAAAAAGTGACCGGTGCCCACCTACACCACTAGATAGTAGCAAGGTAGGGGTCAATGCAACTTTTACCCGAATGGGTCGGGATCGAATCCACAGGGAGTTACTAATGTGGGAGTTGAATTCCTAAGTCATCTAGTAGTGTGTTGTGCTTTTAATTGTACTTCTCATCAAAGGGTTTTGTAATTCCACTATGGTTTTAAACTAATTGAATTTGCTAATTAAATAACTAATATCTTTTTGAGTGTTTCTTAATAGATAAAAGGGACTAGGGCTATGACTTTCTCCTAGGTGAATACTTAACGGGATCGAAAAACTAAGGCAAAGACGTTATGTGGGGGATAGTGATATAGCCAATGCATCGAATTACCCACTCTATACCTCTCGGTAGCTTGAGTGGCTTTGCCCTAATTGCCTCTCTCGAGACCAATTTGGTGTCAAAATTATGCAAGCAATATAGGCTCAAGTAGGGTCTTACTATCTCTAGGTTTAACCCGTTAATTGAGACTATCAATCTCTTGATTACATTCCAATTTCTTGTTGGACTGATTTTCTAGACTCAAGTTCTCTTTCTCAAGAATAACCCAAGTCAAATAGACACCAATTAGTGTTTGCAACCACTAATTTAACATGAAAAACACAAATCAGCCAAAATACCAATCACCCCTAAACATCTAAGCCTTAAACTAAAGGACCCATCACATACCCACACCAGGGTTGAGCCACAATGATAGCTCAATGGACAAGAATAAAGCTTTAGAAGCACCAAGAAGGCCATTCACAAGGTCTCAAGCTAAGGAGAAGCAAGACAAGGGTGTTGGGCTTCAATGGGAGATCAAGAAGGCACTAATGGTGGAAGAACAACTCAAGAATTATGGAGATGATTTAGCTAAGTGCTACACTCATTTCATGGTCCAAGTCCAAATCCAAGAGGAGGTAGATTGGGGTCCAAGCACCAGTCAAAGAGGGCCTAAATTAGGCGTCTAAATCACCATAAATCAGCTCAAGGAGGGGCGGCCAAGACAAAAGACAAGGAGTTAAAGTTCCTTATTTTATTTCCTAGTTTGTTAGGACATATTTGATGCTTTCATAGGTAGTTAAGGTTTTGTTTTTATTTTCCTAAGATTATTGGAATTACTTTCCAAGATTGACTTGGTTTTTATTTCCTAGAGTTTTACCTTTTCCTATGGTAGTTGGACTTGTTGTCCAAAGTAGTTTAGGACTTTATTTCCTTAATTTTTAGGTAGAATTTCGTGACCCCCTCCCTATATAAAGGGGTATCTTCTTGCTTTTAGACTCAGACTATTATCAATAAAAATTGTGAGTTTTTTCTTGCACTCTTGTGTGTGGTTATTCTTGGATTTATTCTTCAACCTTCAAGACTCGACTTAAGGTGGTAAGATTAAATTCTTTCGAAATCTTAGATCACTTCTAGGTATTCAAGAAAGGTGATAAGTTTAGGCTTATTGTTGTTCTTGTTATTCTAAAGGGTCGGGTTTCACAATCTATCTCTTGTTCTTTAATCTCTACCAAAGGCGATTAGTTCTTCGTTAGCTAATTGTTGTTGTTAGGATTCAACTTCAAGAATAGACTTCTTGAATTCAAGAAAATCTATCCTTAATTTTCCGTCTTTTTTGTTTCTTTATTTTTTTTGTTTCCGCACGTTTCTTGATTTTTTCTTTAGTAATTCTTGCACCCCTATCGTATTGTTATCAAGTGGTATCAGAGCATAGGATAATCAAGATTTCAATCTTGATAATCTTGGGAGGTACTTGAGCAGGAATAAAAATGAAAATCAGCCCAAAAAAAAAAGTCTTAGCACATTACTATTTTAGAATTCAAGTATTATTTGGTTTCCAAGTCGAGAAAGGAAACAAAAAGAGAGGATCTTTGTTCTTGAAGATTAAGGAAACTTCTTTTCTTATTCTTGTGGGTTTGGGGTTTCCTAGATTTCTTTCCTTATTTTTTTTCCTACTAACCGATTCCTACTCTTCCTAGGTTTGGTCATTCCTTTTCTTTCTTTTTCTAAACTTCATATTCTTATCACTAAGGGTTGTGACTAGTAAGGTTTATTAATAAATCTAAAGAGTAACGACCAAGAGTTGCAGTGAGTATAAAAAGGCAAAAGAGGTGAGAACATCATAGGAAAAAAGCCAAATTGAGAGATATACATATATTGCTTTGTTCAAGATGTCTCGTACAGGTAGTGATGATGAACAAAGGGTTCTTCAAGAAGCCGAAATCAAAGGAATGAATGATTTCACCTTGCAAGCTATGCACCAACAATTTGAAAGGTGGAGTTTGCAATTCCAAGAGATGAGGGACACCATTGCTAAGCAAAATATTACAATAGCTGAATTGCGTGGGGGAAATAACGCTAGACCCCAAGCTAGGAGAAATGTACCCCCTGCTCCCATTGTAAATCAAGAAAACCCTATCGACGATTTTAATTATGATATTGATTTTGAGAGGGTAGGAAGAGATAGGAGGGGACAAAGAGGAAGACTAGAGGATGATAATATGAGTAGTATAAAGATGAAGATGCCATCTTTCAAGGGAACAAGGGATCCAGACTTGTACCTTGATTGGGAGAGAAAAGTTGAAGCCATCTTTGACTGCCACAACTATTCTGAGGGTAAGAAGGTTAAACTTGCTGCTGTTGAGTTTTTTGACTATGTGGAAATATGGTGGAAAACACTTTCTAGGGACAGATTACAAGAAGGACAAGAACTCGTTTCTACGTGGGCTGAGATGAAAAGGGTAATGAGGAAGCGATTTGTGCCATCACACTTTCAAAGAGATCTACAACAACATCTTTAAACTTTGAGGCAAGGGTCCATGACTGTAGATGAGTACTTTAAGGCTATGGATATGCCTATGATCCAAGCTAATTGTATGGAGGAAGAGGAGGCTACAATGGCTAGGTTTTTGAATGGTTTAAATAAGGAGATAGCTGATGTAGTCGAATTACAACAATATGTAACTTTAGATGAGTTAGTTGAATTAGCTATAAAGGTAGAAAGACAAAACAAAAGGAGACAACAATCTAGCTCATGGAGAAGCCGGCCAACTGCTATTCCAAAGAAGCAATGGCCAAATCTGAGGAGGCGCCTATTCTTAAATTCCATGATGACAAGGGCAGGAGCAAAGTAGAATCCAGGGATAGGGGTAAGCCTTTTATGCCAAAAACTTCTACTTTTACTTCTTATATTCAATGTATCAAGTGTCAAGGGAGAGGGCATAAGGCTTATGAATGACCAAGTAGAAGAAACATTCTAATCAAAGAGGATGGGGGATATGAGAGTGAAAAAAGTGAACCAAGTGAAGAACAAGAAGAAAACTTTGTAGAGGGTGAAGAAGGAGAAGAGACAGAGTACATTGATAGTGGGGTGAATTTTGTGGTTAGGAGGCTTATGCATATTAATTTGGGTCACTCTAATGAAGAACAAAGGGAAAACATATTCCATGCCCGGTGTGAGATTAAAGATAAAATTTGTTCTATGATAATTGATAATGGGAGTTGTGTTAATGTTGTGAGTGCATATTTGGTGGAAACGTTAGGGTTGGAATGGACGAAGAACCCTAGAGCTTATAGGTTGCAATGGTTCAATGATAGTGGAGAGGTAAAGGTGAATAAGCAATGCATGGTCTCCTTCAAGATTGGAAGGTACGCTGACGAAATTCTATGTGATATGGTACCCATAGAATCTTGTCATATCTTGCTGGGGCGCCCATGGTAGTATGATAGGAGTGATTTTCACGATGGGAGGAAAAATAGATACTCTCTTGAGCATAATGGAAATAAATACATTCTTGCACCTTCAACTCCTTCCCACGTGTATGAAGATCAAAAAAGGATGAAAGAATCAATGGGGAAACATGGGGAGGGATCAAAACAAGAGACTGAAAGGAAAGAAAAAGTGAGGTGCGAGGAGAGAGAGGGCGGCAAAGAGAGAAAGGAAAAGGTGGGGAAGAGTGAAAAAAGAGAGCATTGGTGAGAGGAAAGAGGCTATCACTGGGGGTGTGTTACAGACTCCGGAGGGGCTCCTACAGCTCAAGCGCTATAATAAGCCACATCATGGCATAAATCACACACAATATAGGCCCGCAGCCTCACTCATATCATATCATCCTTACAAT
>ML265419.1:38797-65887 GCA_005239495.1 Nicotiana undulata
CCTCACTCAGTCAGACACTCTCAATTTGCCCTTCAGGTCATAAATATACCGGGTTCTCGACCCAAAAATAGTATTTCATTTTCAAGAAGTAGTATCAAAATACTCTGAGTGTCAAATTTTTTTTACAGTAAAGACTGAGTGAAAGATCATAACATATCAGTGAGGAAAATAGTAAAAACATCCCCCAAGGGGAAAACAGATCGGTACTAGGCCCCAAATATGGTTTACAGCCCAAATCATATCAAGTATATATAGTACTATTGGAAATAAGCTTTAAAAGCCGTTTCGCAACTCAATAGTCGCCTAAGTAAGGAATATATCTCCAAAGTTTCAACCTTTGCATTTCAAAACCCGTGAAAAGGTGCATAGTCCAGGGTTTCATACCCTCATACAGGATTTAAAAGATATTACTTACCTCAAAACTAGCCCGGAATTATTCCGCAACACGCTTGCCTCCCAAATCAACTTCCAAAGGCTCCAAATCTTTCTTGAGCTTTCCTTAGCTTACTATAATATTTCGGAAATTCTAGCAACTTCAATCTATTTAGAAACATAACAAAAAGAGCCTTAATTAGAAAGATATTCGTGGGTTCACCTCATGTAGGCATTTCATCAAACACTATGTGTGCACATTTGACTACATCTCTTAACCATAGAATTAGCTCATCCCAACTACCACAATTTACCAACAAATCATCCCACCATTATTCTTTAACAATTTATACTCCTAACATCACATGTGTGATCAACCATTCACACCCAACCAACAAAATTCCATCAATTAATTAACTTTAAATCTCTACAATGGGTATTCATTTAAATTGAGAATTTATGGCTTCCAATCACCATACCATGAGTTCCAATACTTGATTCATACTTATAATTCCATAATAACTCCATATATGTGAGTCTAAAGGTGAAAGATTACCTCTTGTAGACCAAATCTTGAAAGGTAACTTTTGGGGTGTTCTTGAGATTTTGAAGAAATCCTATATAATCCAATCAAAACCATGTTGTAACTAGTGATTGATAAGTGAAATCACAATAAAAACACACTTAAAAACTCACCTTATGAGTGTATTTGAAGCCTTGACCGGATGGGTGATGGAGAGGTATGACCTAGCCTTGAAAAATGACTTAACACCTCTATTTTCCGGTCCTTGGGGATATTTAGAGGTCAGTTATTAGCGCGGGCACGCTCAGGCCGCGCTAAGGCTGCGCTAACGAGGCAGAAACTTTCCGATTAGCGCGGGCGCGCTCAGGCCGCGCTCTGACGCAGGTCCAGTGAAATTGTCATAACTTTCGGTATACACCTCCAAATGACAAACGGTTTGATGCGTTGGAAACTAGAATCAAATATATTTAATTGGATAGGTTTTCCATCACACAAATCTTCATATAAATGTAGATATGCTCGTCCAAAGTGAGGTCTTGTGCATACACATTTGAAATTTTAGTCTATTATGAAACTTTTCAACTTGACTTAGCCTTAGGGATCTTCTTAGACCCTAAACCATTTTTAATGAACCTCATACATATATTTTCATGATCAATTGGTATAATTCAAATTACCAGTCTTGTTCATACCCGAATTGATATCATTAGCATCCGTCAATCTTCTTAATGGTCTTAAAACACTTAGAATTTTCCGGGGTGTTACATTCTCCCCCACTCAAGAACATACGTCCTTGAATGTTTTACAAGTCATGATTAGGCACGACATTATCCTCTTTTCACTTTAACCATCATCTCTTATTATTCTTGACTTCATATAGATCATAGATATTCTCCCAACATTTAAACTTTCTCAAGGCTCCCAAATTTTTCAAAAATTTCTGCAGAGTCTCCCCTGTAATTGGGCCTATCCAACTGTCAGAGTAACACCAAAACAACTCCTAACAACATGTTCACAACCCAACAAAACACCACAAGTATATCAATAACGCTAATCTCCGCATTACAAGCCCGACATTATCACAATGATATCTTGACATGAAACGCATCTTATGTATGATCATAACCACATCTGTTGTCTTAATAGTTGTTCATAAATAAATTCCAACATCATCAATAAATCACATATTAACCACCACCTCATTTCAAAATTTTCACAATACTAACAACAGAATGTGAGGCATGAAGTCCTCATGATTACTTACTCGGATTAATGAGTCACATTTAACGCCACCTGGGCACTCATCTCATAAGCCAAAACTCAATGTTTACAGCACGAAAATGGCTGAATATGAACATAAAATATACAAGAATTATCAAATCAACCTAATATGCATGACTCCCTTTTTAATATCATCGTACGAATTAAACTTTACAAAGGGAAACTTTAAACTCATAAATATTTTACCACAAGGACCTCGTCCTTACATAACCTCCACCACGGCTTGCAGCCCGGTTTAAATATTTCACATTATATAAAACAATTACGAGGATCTCATCCTCACTCCGTATCACAAGTATGTTTCACATTGTGCCAATTGCAGTTTTCAATTTCCTTTCTTTCTTCTTCTCAATAAATTTCGTAAACATTTTTTTTTCATAACACATAACGAACCCTCATACCGGTAGAGCATATAATTCATAAAAATTGGAATCAATTATTCCGAAACACATTAAACCCATTGTAGTGAATAATAAACATTACTTTAACCTTAACCCAAAATCCTTGGAGCCTAATTTCTAACATCTAGAATTCTTTTCAAGACCCAAATCTCACATCCACACACTATATAAGTCTGAACAAACTGT
The DNA here is from genome assembly GCA_005239495.1 of Nicotiana undulata. Classification (NCBI taxonomy): domain Eukaryota; kingdom Viridiplantae; phylum Streptophyta; class Magnoliopsida; order Solanales; family Solanaceae; genus Nicotiana; species Nicotiana undulata. Next base: position 41,561 of record ML265419.1, read on the forward strand.
GTCAAGCCATAACAATAACCCCAGATATAATCGCATAACATACTACATAACTCATATACTCGCAACACCGTTCTCGATCACCATAACTACTCAAACCGACCAAGTACTAGTAGAAAACCTCACATTAAACAGAACCTCGCTCCAACACCTTCGTACACCATTGATAATGAAAGAAACATTCAGGAACTCACAATACACAACACGTTCCCCATACCGGTAGAAAAATCTGGTTTAAACCATCAAGCACTTGGAAATCCATTTCCTCCTAATCAAGCTATCATAACTAAATTCCTCTAATTCGACCAGGCCACGCAGGTCATAAAACCCAAGAATATTTCCATATTACTATAGCTAGTTCAACAAAATTCTTCACAAGCTTAGGTAGCACAAACCATAAAATACCTCAATTCAACTACTAAGCTCGCCTTCATTCTCGTGACAATCAATTCAACTTTCTCGACTAGAGTCAAATTCAAATCTCAACACATGCACCCTGTTAGTAGAAAAGAAACTCTCTACTCAACATTATAAGGAACACACCTACGTAGATTATTCCGCATGAGATAACCCACATGGCTAACCTCAAATTGGCATCTTGTTATACCCTTTCGCAACCACAGAAATGATCTGTTTATTAGAACTCTTAGTCTCAAGGTCCATGAAGCGCACAAATTACCATATCTGATCCCAATTCCACCACTCAATATATAACACACCCCTAATAATTTATCATCCCACGAGGGATACCCCCATAATTCCTACGTTCCACCAAACAAACTTGAATATCAGCAGTCGATCCAACAAAAGAGCGTCGTAACACCAATGAAGCACCCTCATTCACCCACAGTGCCTTAAACACATTGTCCTTTACGAGTGTATACTCTCATCCAACCACCCAATAGTGGTATCCTTTACCTAATCATCTGAAACTGCCCGTTCTAACCTTCCTTCTAGAACTGAACCGTGACCTCACATATGCTACTCTCCACTATACACAAAATACCGCATACGCCATGCAATCCTATGATAAATATGAGAACTTCATGCTCCCTTCCTAGTCACAATAACTACGTACCCAAATTGCCAAGAACTTTCCATTTGATCCCATCTAGAAGCAAAATCACTGTACATCACATGGCCCTCACTCCTGTAAAAATATAAATCTCTAACCGTGGTAGAAATCACCAAGAACTCCTGAATCACATTTGTACAACACCAACCTGTCAGGACTGAATCCTTCTAACTCAACCAAGCTACGCATGCCACAAAATTCTGAGAGAATTTCTAAGAAACACCTGTAACAACTCATTACCTTATAAACACCCAAGGAACTAACCATATCCCTTATCATGTCGATCCGACGTACTACCAAGTTGTCCTATTTATCCAAGTTCCTTCTGAAGTACCTTTGAATTGATACTTCTTCTTGCCATAATACAGCAATTCTCAACCCCGACTCACCGCACGAAACTCGAGCATAAAAATATATCGTCTAAGGCTCATAAGCCGCTGAATACTCCCTCAACTATCCTAAAATGCACCCCATTAGAAATACTTACCCTGAAGGGACTTCCTGCAAGTTTAAAGTCATTACCTTCACTTTCCTGATACTGAGGGTTAGAATCCATGATAATGAAAATACACCACAAGCCTTGACACCTTCCCCGTAAATCTCAGTTCTAGCCCTTCTCACACCTTGAAGACTTCCAATCGTTACATATAACCTTGTACCATCCAAACCATCCTCGAGAGTCACCCACTCTGTGCAATTCTCCATTAAACTGATCAAGTAACAGAACGACCTGACCCCGCTTGAAATCCATATACTAGGAAAGTAATCCACACCTTTGAAGCAACAAACACACTCATACATTGCACGCTCTACACTTACCAGTACAACTCCATCATTCAATGAATTCAACTATCCGTAAAGTACATTACAACTTGTATCGAAAAACTTTCCATCACTCGAGTCATTCCCAGACTCCACCTCTGTGGGTCATAACTGATTCACCAATATACCTCGCACCGAAACCAGGACAACACATAATCATATAATCAACTTATCATTAGCGGACTCCCCCACTTGGCTTAAAGCCAAATATCAAGACAATTACTAACTCACGATGCCCATACACTATTACTGCCACGATACTGTGGTGAGGTTTAACTGAATCTTCCGTAAGCTTATATGACCCAAACCATCTAACAGTCNATGCCAACTCCCATAAGCGATCTAAACTCAATTTATAACATACCTCATTTACTGGTAGGAGAGAACTTACTACAGATCAACATAAGGATCACACACCTCAGGACAACCCGCAGGAGCCTGCTTAGCCTCAAACTGATATCTCTCTATACACTTCCGAAGATCATAGCTATTACGCAATCGCTTTACCCTCCTACATTGGAACACAACTAATGTCTGCCCTCGAGATATCACAATAAGCGGTATAAGAACCTGAAGTTGATGGCAACACTAACACTGGGGCTGTGGTCAAGGAATTCTTGAGCTTCTGGAAGCTCTACACACACTCGTCTGACCACATGGATACCTTCACTGGACAACACGTGTCCCAAGAATGCTACTAAACTGAGCCAAGAATTCACACTTGGAGAACTTCGCACAAGGATTCTCCTCCCTATATCCTTGTAATACCCTAATCAATTGCTGAGTATGCTACCCCTGGCTACGAGAGTATGCCAGGATGCCATCAATAAATACAATAACAAAGGAGTGCAATCACTGCCTGAATACACCGCTAATCAAATACATGAATGCTTCTAGAGCATTGGTCAGCTCAAAAGACATCACAGGAACTCAGAACGTAACAGGAAAACCCACTTTACTCCACAACTAAACTACACGGGAGGTCCTTCAATACTCATAACTCGAAGCCATATTCTAACTCAATACAGAAGTCAAATAATCAATGGTTCTTGCCACATCTCCCGCCAATTCATTTTGGTCATAATCAAACAATTTGAATACATATAACTATCCGATCACACTCACCATATAGTCATCTAGTCACAAAGTTCCATCAATAAGAACACAAACGGACATATAAGTCCCCCAACAGATGTGCTCACCCAAATGAAATCTCAACACTCAAACCACAGACACAATCCGGACTCAAGTCCTTCCGACTGGCCCATTATTAACATGTTAAAAATCACATCTCACCCATGGAAGTCACAAGCCGCCGACGCACAACTTATACCAAGCGCTTGCGTGCGCATTCCAATACATGAAAGGAATTCAAAGAGTTACGTTTTTGGCTGAATAAATGGGTTCGAACGATAAGAATTCAAGAATGTGGAATGTTTCCTACGGGTTCTGTAGCCTCTCGAAGATAAGTACATACATCTCCATACCGATCCGCAAGACTCTACTAAACCTGCTCATGATCGTTGAGTCCTATGTAACCTAGTGCTCTGATACCAACTTGTCATGACCCCAAATCCTAATAGGCCGTGATGGCGCCTATCGTGGAACTAGGCTAGCCTACCATCACATTACTACCCAATTGTTCTTATTTTAACAGTTTCACAATGCAATAATAACCAACAATCATAATAAAGAAATAGTTTATATAAAGTCTTAGCGCCCCAATAGAAATCTAAACAACCTCCCAGAACTGGAGTCAATAGTCATGAGCATCTAAGAATAAATAAATCTAACTCTGCTAAAACTATAATATATGTCTCTAAATCAAATGCTAAAACTAAATAAGGAAGGGAAATGGAGAAGATGTGGACGCTGGGCAGCTACCTCGAAATCGCGTGAAATGCTGCTATCGAACCTGCGTCAGCTACTGCTGCGAGCTAGTACCTGGATCTGTGCACAGAGGCACAGGGAGTCTTTATGAGTATGCCAACTCAGTAGTAATGGAAATAAATCACAGTCTGAGTAATATAAACACATAGAACCGGTACACAATTCCACAAACCAGTAAAACACCAAGTCACCATGTAGTATTCATCAAATAATAAGTTCGAAATCAGTTTCCAGAAATCCCTTGAAAACAAGTGCAATATCAGTATATCTCAATAAAATTCTCAGTAAAACCAGTTTGAAAACGAAGTAAATCATAGTTTGAAAACTCAGTAAAAATCTTCATAAAACTGCCCCTCGGGCCATAATCATTTCTCGTAACAATATCTTTCAATATCAGCCCATCAGGCAACCTCACAATCACTCTGCCCATCAGGCAACCTCACAATCACTCTGCCCATCAGGCAACCTCACAATCACTCTGCCCATCAGGCAACCTCACAATCACTCTGCCCATCAGGCAACCTCACAATCACTCTGCCCATCAGGCAACCTCACAATCACTCTGCCCATCAGGCAACCTCACAATCACTCTGCCCATCAGGCAACCTCACAATCACTCTGCCCATCAGGCAACCTCACAATCACTCTGCCCATCAGGCAACCTCACAATCACTCTGCCCATCAGGCAACCTCACAATCACTCTGCCCATCAGGCAACCTCACAATCACTCTGCCCATCAGGCAACCTCACAATCACTATGCCCATCAGGCATCACTCAATCGGTACCGGCGCTCACTGGGGGTGTGTTACAGACTCCGGAGGGGATCCTACAACCCAAGCGCTATAATAAGCCACATCATGGCATAAATCACACACAATATAGGCCTGCACCCTCACTCATATCATATCATCCTTACAATGTAGGCCAGCAACCTCCCTCATATCATAACATCCTCAGAATATAGGCCAGCAGCCTCACTCAGTCAGACACTCTCAATTTGCCCTTCAGGCCATAAATATACCGGGTTCTCGACCCAAAAACAGTATTTCATTTTCAAGAAGTAGTATCAAAATACTCTGAGTGTCAAAACAATTTCACAGAAAAGACTGAGTGAAAGATCATAACATATCAGTGAGGAAAATAGTAAAAACATCCCCAAGGGAAAAACATATCGGCACTAAACCCCAAACATGGTTTACAACCCAAATCATATCAAGTATATATAGTACTATTGGAAATAAGCTTTAAAANTATTTCATCAAACACTATGTGTGCACATTTGACTAAATCTCTTAACCATAGAATTAGCTCATCCCAACTACCACAATTTACCAACAAATCATCCCACCATTATTCTTTAACAATTTATACTCCTAACATCACATGTGTTATCAACCATTCACACCAACCAACAAAATTCGATCAAATAATTAACTTTAAATCTCTACAATGGGTATTCATTTAAATTGAGAATTTATTGCTTCCAATCACCACACCATGAGTTCCAATACTTGATTCATACATATAATTCCATAATAACTCCATATATGTGAGTCTAAAGGTGAAATATTACCTCTTGTAGACCAAATCTTGAAAGGTAACTTTTGGGGTGTTCTTGAGGTTTTGAAGAAATCCTATATAATCCAATAAAAACCATGTTGTAACTAGTGATTGATAAGTGAAATCACCATAAAAACACACTTAAAAACTCACCTTATGAGTGTATTTGAAGCCTTGACCGGATGGGTGATGGAGAGGAATGACCTAGCTTTGAAAAATGACTTAAAACCTCTCTTTTCCGGTCCTTGGGGGTATTTAGAGGTCAGTTATTAGCGCGGGCGTGCTCAGGCCGCGCTAACGAGGCAGAAACCTTTCGATTAGCGTGGGCGCGCTCAGGCCGCGCTCTGACGCAGGTCCAGTGAAATTGTCATAACTTTCGGTATACACCTCCAAATGACAAACAGTTTGATGCGTTAGAAACTAGACTCAAAGATATTTAATTTTATAGGTTTTCCATCACACAACTTTTCATATATATGTAGATATGCGCGTCCAAAGTGAGGTCTTGTGCGTACACATTTGAAATTTTAGTCTATTATGAAACCTTTCAACTTGACTTAGCCTTAGGGATCTTCTTAGACCCTAAACCATTTTTAATGAACCTCATACATATATTGTCATGATCAATTGATATCATTCAAATTACCAGTCTTGTTCATACCCGAATTGATATCATTAGCATCCGTCAATCTTCTTAATGGTCTTAAAACACTTAGAATTTTTCGGGGTGTTACAACAACTTCTCCATTTCCCTTCCTTATTCAGTTTTAGCATTTAATTCCTAGACTTTATTTAAGACATTAGTAGATTTAGTTTCATTTCGTAGATGCTCGTGACTATGTTGACTCCAGTCTTGGGAGGTTTTGTTTAGACTATTATTGGGGTGCTAAGATTTAAATAATTTATTTTATTGCTATGCCTGCTGCTTATCATTGTACTGTGAACTATTATAAAAGAACCAATGCGTAGTAAAGTGATGGTTGGCTAGCCTATTTCTACGATAGGCGTCATCACGACCTGTTAGGATTTGGGGTCGTGACACAAGGCCTGTCACCTCTCATCTTCTCCTTCCCTTGGTTATAGACTCTGTTATACTGCCATTTTTTTGATCTACAATTTTCATCCATGTATCACATCTTACTCATAGTGCTTATCTCTCTTCATATCTCCCTGCTAATATTTCTGTCTATCACCTTATTCTGAAAATTTCAACAAGACATTCTTTTGCTTTTAGCTCCCCTTTGCTCCATCCACTAGCTCTTTGGGTTGCCTAACATTCTTTCTCTACTAGGGACGGGAGCCATACTAAGGTAATATTTATCCCTTCCAGGCTTCTAGTTTGAACATTCTAGTGTTTATATCTAGTTGTACTATTCTAGAGTGAACCATTTGGTTGTCTTACAAGGAGATCTATTAGCACATTTGCAATATCCTTCGAAAATGTCAACTACCGCAAATAATCCATCCATCATTTTGGGTTACTCTAACCCCAGGCGGATCTTGATATCTGTCCTCCTCTTATACTACTTCAGTTAGCCCCCATAGGGCATGAATGAGATAGGTGTAGCCAATTTCACATACCTCTATTATTGTTGAAGGTAACTCAAAAGGCTTATGTTCCTCTGCCTGAATTGTAAATACTGACAATCTTCATTAACTGGGCGCCTCGTACTCTTCTTCATCTTGCTTCTTTTACTTGTTGAACTTTGTATCTATCTTCTGAATCTCTCGTTGCCTTTCACCATAGGGGTGATAGAATTTCCCGCCTTAAGGCTCCTTATCAAGAGGCTTACACGTCTTAGTACACACATGATCTACTGAAGACCTTACATTTACTCGTGGAAGAATACATAAGTGGGCCCTTAAACTTGGCCTTTTTTGTCATTTGGACACCTAAACATAGGGATGTTCCTATCATGCACTCCAACTAAACCCCATCTGTGCCAATTAAACACTATCCAGATGTGAAGAAGATGAGACCCAATTCAAGAGAGCTTCAAAGAAGAGAGCTTTATATGCAAAAAGAGGTAAACAAATTAAGAGAAAAAATCGACAAGTTCGGTCTAAGGGGAAGAAGAAGAGAAATAGAAGAACGGGGATAAAATTTAGAGCCTTAATAGGACTAATATATTAGGATATATAAAATATTCATAATAATAATAATAATAACCATAATAATAATAATAATAAATCAACAAGTTTTTCTCATGTTCACGCGGACTTTCCCTTGACAGTGTTTAATTGGCACATATGGGGTTTAGTTGGAGTGCCTGATAGGAACAACCCTATGTTTAGGTGTCCAAGTGATAAAAATGGCCAAGTTTAAGAGCCCAATTATGTATTCTGCCTTTACTCGTCATAAATATCATGAGAAATCGAGTTCCTCTGACTCAACTCTTCCACAACCAGAATCAATCTCTTACCAACTGTCTTTCTGGATGTAGGTATCGTCTTATTATGAATATAATAGAATTTAGGAATTTGACTTTCTACGACTGAGCTCTACCACACGATCTAGAGTAATAAGAAAGAGTGATAGTGCTAAATGCTCTGTAGCCACTTATAAGTGTGGTGCACAACACACCCATAAACAAGACTCTACTAGACATGGCTTGTAAACTCCCTAGGACAGAACTGCTCTGATACCACTTTTGTCACAACCCAATCCGATGGGCCGCGACGGGCACCCGGTACCTTACTCAACCGAGTACCAATGTAGCGTATCTTTCATATCATTCTATCGTATGTAAATGAACCGAAGTAAAGCATGGGGGAATACAAACTTATACATATGACATACCGGCCTATAAGACAAAAAAGGATCCCTCGTACACTAAACATAGGTCGACGAATTAACTAAATAGAAAACCTAAAAAAAACGCTCTCTAGCTCTTCTCTCTATTTTGCGATCTTATGAAGGCTTAGGGCAGCCATGGCTGTTGCTATCTCTCCCCAGCCTTTGGCTGTGGGAGAGTTAATTCAAAATGCCAAAGAAACAATCACAAACAATAATACAAAGCAGTCATATGCTGCCCAGTTACGTTCAAGACAATCTGCCGCAACTACATTCAAAATCGAGTTATTTCCTGTGATAGTCAAGCATGGCGAACCAATGATCGAGTTTACTATGGATGATGTTAATGAATTCACAAGAGAAGAAGGACTGCATCAAGCAGTAATCATGAAGTTCTCATACGAAAAACCTGATTTACAGGAATTTCAAAAAATATTTTCGTCGCAATTCGATGTTCAAGGTCGCTGCAATATTGGGCTATTGGAATTTCGTCGCTTATTGATCAGATTTGATCTTTACAGTGATTATGTTCACTTTTTATCAAAATATACTGGTAATTTCAAGGCAAACGGTAATGATTTCCTTTTTAGAACATTCCCATGGTCGTTAGGATTCAATCCAAAGGAGGAAACGTCTATGGCAGTCGTGTGGATTTCTTTTCCAGGTTTGCTGCCTAATTTCTTCACTAAGAGGTCGTTAATGTCTATAGCTTCAGCTGTTGGTAAAGCTCTTGCTGTGGACAAGGCGACGCAATAAAGAACACGACCTAGTGCGGCTAGGGTCAAGGTAATTCTAGATTTGCTCGACAAACATCCTAAGAAGGTTAAGCTTCAGATTGTGGACAGAATTTCGGGTAAAATAATTGTTTATTACCAGGAGGTGGTGTATGATAACCTTCCTAAGTATTGCACTTATTGCAAACATCAAGGACATGACGAAAAGGTGTGTCGAATTATGATTGACCAAGCTGGAACAAAGGTGGTGACAGAGGAGCACGTCTTTGATAGTAATCTGCCTAGTAAAGATGTGGTTAATGTTAAAAAGCTACAAGGGGATGCAAGGGATTATTTGAATGCTAAAAGGGCTGGACAAATAGATAAGGAATTATCAGAAAAATATGGTGATCAAGGAGGTGAAGCAGTAGGGGAAAAACGACCTGAAAATCTGAACACTGATCGAGCAATGACTAATGTTCCTGTAGCTGCTGTTTCAAAAATTGATAAGGGTCCAGGTAAAGCTTCAAAGGATGTCCCTGCTAAGGCAGCACTAGCGACGATCTTAAACGCAGTTAATCCGGTGGTGCAGGCCTATGATGAGCTACATGTTTCTAAAGGTGCAATCCTTATGTCAACTGATGCATGCTTAGCTGATAGACATGCTGATCGAGTTGATGCTTCTGCACAATTTGGTAGGGAAAATGATGGTATGGCAAAGGATGCTCATCAGGTATTGCAAATTGAAGAAGGAAATCAGTGTAGTAATGGGAACAATACACGAGATGTTCCTGCTAAAACGGCCTTAGCGACGATTCTTCATGCAGTAAATCCAGTGATACAAGCTTATGATAAGTCGCATTATTATAATGATGCAACTGTTGCATCAACTGCTATAGATTTAAAGGAAGATATTGATCGAATTGATGAATCTGTGCAATTTAAGATGAAGGCAAGTGGTGATCGAGGTGATATAGGGCAGATTTCAGGTGTTGAGACCACTGCTACAGCTGCTGTTCGAGATTCTGCTGGAATTCTTAAAGATCCAGCTGCTGCGCAAATTATTGAAGCTGGGCAATTTCAACAGATGCTGAAAGATAGTGCAAAAGCTGGAACTGATCGAGCTAACACTGCCAAGTATCATGCAGCAGTAATAGTTGGAGGACAGGTTGAGAAATCAAATTTTTGAGGTTCAAGACATGCCAATGCACTTCATGTGAGTAATGTTTCTCGGTGTTAGAGGGGGAAAAGCAAGCTGTTAGAGTAGTTAAGAATCACTGGAAAGTGGTGAATAAATCACCTAGCAAGAAGCAAATTCCAATTCTTGAAATATTATCAAAGGCTATTGGAGTTTCAAACTCTTTTGATGCTTTGGTGAATGAGGGTGAGCATATTAATGAGGAGCAACAGATGGGTGACGACACACATTCAGTAGTTGAGAATTCTAAACTCGAGGCGCAACGACACATGGAGGTTAACGATCAGGCTAGTATTTACTCTCATGTGATTGATCAAAAGTCAGTTGGTGTTACAACAGGTCTAGGTGCTGAACAAAAAGGGCATGGGCAAAATAAGGTACATCGGGTTACACATGAGAAGGAAAAATCAGGTGCGCTAAATTGTGATCGACCTACTGTTACATTGGGTAAAATAGTTGATAAATCAACAGGTGTGGAAGCTAAAGATGATACTCATCTCATTACTCATCAATCTACTACTGGTTCACAAATAGCTCCTTTAAAGAATGGAAGCGAGCAGGTTGTGCAAAAGGAAGATCCAAAAAGTGCTGATAGGTCTAATGCATCTGTACAAAGTGGTAACGCTAAGAGGGGTAAGGCAGATGGTGCTCGAGGTCACAACACTGGGCAACTTGAAGCAACAGACAATCAAGCCCACATCTCAAATGCACCTACATTGCATTTTTCCATTCCTCACGTAGAACAAATCATCAAAGACGCTCAAAAAGCAATGATGATGAAGTCTACAATGCTTAAACAACCCGTGGTCATGTTGAATACCTATGTATTTGAGGTGCCTTCACAGTCAGTAGAATCTATGGGGGAATTCGAAGGTGAATCTGGGCAGCTGGTGTTATCTACTGGGAATAATAATGATGTTATACAAGAAAATGTGAGAGGGATGGCTATCAAATCCAAGCTGTAGGCTGATCAACGAGAGGAGGACGATGAAGAAGATTGGGGTGATGGTTTTGCTAGGTACTCATCGGAGGAGGCAGATCATGACGATGGTAAGGACAGTGCAGGTGAAGAATTTGAGTCGTTAGCACTGTCTAAACCAGTTGGTACACCAGCAACAAGTCACAAGAGCAATTTGAATGTCCATGCTCCAGTTTTTCTGCCCAGAAATTCTCCAAATCGATGCTTGACTCAAACTGCAGCAACACAAACAAGTCACAATGTTCCAGCTGCTATGGATCGAACAGCAGCAACTATCAAATCTGGACAGCAGCAAATTGAGGTAACTAGTCCAGTGTTGGACGCTATTATGTTGGGATCTGGGCAGCAACAAAGTTTTCCAACCAGTCCACGTTTGGAGGCTGGGCAGCAACAGTTAAAACCAAATAATTCAGAAAGTGCAATGGGTGGTCGAGCAGCAACAGTAACAGCAAAAACTGGCTAGCAGCAAATTGTGACAACCACGCCAAATATTTCACTAGCGGAGAGGCAGCTCTTGGATGCACTGGTAAGTTCTAATCCCTCATTGAATTCAGGTTGTCAATTAAGCACTGGACATACAGTGAGGAGCAGGCGCAATACACAAATTGTTGTTCAACATCAAGACATGGCAGCCATGACAAAGTCACAAAATTCCAATGCTTTGATGAACCAAGGTTTTGCTCAAGACGTGCCAAATCCGTTGATTGTGGGCAGAGACACTTATGAAGAGGGTGAAGAAGATGATATTTTAAACCAATGCCGGGCAGAGGGAGAAAGAAAAGGTGATTTATCACCTATGCATAGCGAAAAAAGAAAAAAGACACACACAAGAGAAAAAAGCTGGGACGGCAGGGTGACTGAGGAATCAAATATTAGGCGACTTCCTATGAGAGTTGCCAAGCAAAAACAAGTTGTCCCAACCACATCTACGAGATCCAATCGGTCAAAAAAGAAGTCATGAATTTTGAAGACATTTTGAAGAGGTGTGATGAAGATGAAAAAGAAGTACAAATTGAAGAAGCTACAAGTTTGGATAAGAAAGGACAAGATTATAATTCCTACTACATTTTATTTTATCACTTTCTTAGTATTGTCATTTGTAATATCATCACAGAGTATGTTATAAACTCTGTGATGATCATAGAATATTTGGTTCTTTCTAGTTCTTATTTTTTACATGCATGCAAGTAGGTGAGGCTTTTTTATGCCTCGATAGGACTTAGTAAGGTAAGGTTTAGCCCCGTTTGTGTTGCTTTAGGCCTATGCCTTTGGAAAGTTATCCATTCGGCTATGAGATTATATGCCCTCGTGAGACTTTGCCGGCAGCTACACCATGACTCCTCTACATGAGGCTGCCATATAGGGCATTGTGAGGCGCAGATGAGTGATTATATAGTCGCAGCATAAAGGCAACGCTACGGGCGCTATTGTCCCCCTTATTTGTACTATTCCTATGTGGCTCTTTTTTTTATTTTTTTATTAATAAAACTAGCCCTAGGCTCCTCGCCTAGTGGATTTGCTTAAAAAAAAAACATAGGTCGACATGGCCATATAATCTTTCACGTAAGCGATGTCTTTAAGCCTCTAAGAGTACATAAATGTCATAAAGATCGGGACAGGACCCCGCCATACTAATTAATACATGTCCTAATCATACTGACCAAATAAGAAACTCCGGAGCAAATGGAGCGCACCAACAGCTTCCGCTGAGCTGATAACCTACTTGGAGGGCTCTCATCCTGTCTATCGGGACCTGCGGGCATGAAATACAGCGTCCCCAGGAGAAAGGGACCTCAGTACAAATAATGTACCGAGTATGTAAGGAATGAAAATCATTAAATAATAGACATGAGAGAAACATGGAGTAAAAGACTCGACATGTAAGTCTAAATAACTCTGTAAATCATGAAATACTCATAGTGTCATGCATATGCGTATGAATGTCATGTCATGCATAGGTACATGTGTTCATAACATCATCAAGACTCTGACGGAATCCCATCATATCATCTCGACCACTGTGGGGAAAATCATCAACGTATACCAGTTGATCAGGTGGTAGTGCGTATATAACACCGTAACCTTTTCCCATATCCCATATACATATATATACATATATACGCGTATATAACGCCATCTGGTCATGAGTCAATATAAATGAATACAATGCATGAAAGTACGTCAATAAAATCTTTTGGAATGTCATAAGACCATTTTGCTTTTGAGTAATATCATGAAGTAAACTTTTTTCAACTTACGTATTTTTCTGAGACCTTTGAACAAATGATAGAACAACAGGACACATAGGGAATCAAGAAAATAAGCATCTTTAGCATTTCTAAGAATTTAGTCATTTATGGAAGTTGTGCATTTGCTCGTTTTATTTTGTATCGTATGGATCATGCCAAAAAGAAAAAAGGGATAGCCTTAACATACCTGAGCCGATTCTCTTGACAATCCCTCTAACATACATCAATTGCCACAAATTACGTAACAACGGATCGAAGTAGGGAAAAATCCATATGATATTCTTGAGAAATATTGTACCTTACTCCCTTAAAATTGCAAATCCCGTTGCTATTACGTAGTATAACATCGTACAAATTCTTTTGCTGAAAATCCGTTACTTGGTAGATGTAAAACATCTCCATTTTTTACCCAAGAATTGGACTCAATTTAAGAAAGTAGCCTTTCACAATTTGAAGCCGTTAGAGGACCGAAGTCTCTTTGAAACTTTCTTCATTATCTTGTAGAGACACCAAGTGAATTAGAGAAGTCTTAAGTCTTTGGGTGTGGGCCCTACTTATGTATGACTTGGCCAACAATTTCCTCTAAATGTGCCACCTAATCCCATGACTTTCCTAGTCATTATTTAAGTCCCTACTTGCTTCCGCTTGGTTAATGTTATACACCTCAATAATTATCCACCATTTGCTTAATTAATTTGTTAATCCCTCACTAATCTAATAATTAACTAATTACCCACATAATTAAAAATTATCTCAAATTACTTAAAATACCATTCACTTTTAACACACTTTATACATCTTATTATCATGGTCATGTGGTACCTTGTATGGAACTAGTCCATAAATAAGGGACATTATAGCTTGGACCCTATTTTATTTCAAAATGACAACCTTTGACGAAACTCATTTTCTTCGACTCGCTTACTCTCTCACCATCTCGGATTTACTTATCACTTGTTTGAAATAGCATAATACTTATAATCTCATTCCCGCACTTACGTCGATGAACTTACGACGAAACTTTAATATACGAAAATACGGGATGAACATCTCATTTCCGAGCTTCCATCAATTTACTTATGGCGTACTTTCATGTACGAAAGCATGGGGTGTAACAATTAGAGCTTTTGAGGCAGACCCTAGAGTCTATAGATTTCAAGCTGAGCAGGACCAAGATAAAATACTCGGAGTGCGAGTTCAGTGGTACGACTCAGGAAATGGATGAAGATATGAGACTTGATTCACAAGTCATCCCTAGGAGACAATGTTTCATGTACCTTAGGTAAGTTAATCATGGGAATGGGGAGATTGATGAGGATGCCACACATCATATTGGGGCAGGGTGGATGAAATGATGGCTCACTTTTGGTATTATGTATGATAATAATGTTCCACCAAAACTTAAAAGCAAGTTCTATGAGCAGTGTCAGACCGACTATGTTATATGGGACTGAGTGTTGGCCAGTCAAGAACTCTCATGTCTAGAAGATGAAGGTGGCAGAAATAAGAATGTTGATATGGATGTGCGGGCATACCAGATTAGATAAAATTAGGAATAAAGCTATTTGGAACAAGGTGGGTTTGGCCCTTGTGGAGGACAAGGTGCAGGAAGTGAGACTTAGATGGCTCGGACATGTGAAGAGGACTGACACATATGCTCCAGTGAGGAGGTGAGAGAGATTAGGCTTGGGGGGCTTTAAGAGAGGTAGAGGTAGGTCGAAGAAGTATTGAGGAGAGGTGATTAGGCGAGACATGGTGATGCTCCAGCTCACCGAGGACATAACCTTGGATAGGAAGGCGTGGAGGTTGAAGATAAAGGTACAGGGTTAGGTACCGAACGTTGTTCTTGCTCATGCCAGTAGTGTAGTGCATTACCTAGTGTTAGTATTGTAATTTCTTCCTAGTGTTAGTATTGTAATTTCTTACTCATAGATTTATGTTATTACTTGTCGCCTCTTTAGCTTCGATTTTTTGATTGTAGTACTTAATGCGGTTGGCTTGTTGTTGCTCCTTCCTTTTATACTTCTAATTCGGGGGTCTTCCAATAATAGCCTTTTTTCCTTGTTAAAGGTAGATATAAGGTTTGAGTACACACTACCCTCCCCAAACCCCACTTATGATTACCGTTACATCCCATGTTTTCTTACGTAAAGTACGATATAAGTAAATTGATGGAAGCACGGAAATGAGATGTTACATCCCGCATTTTCGTATGTTAAAGTTTTGCCGTAAGTTAATCAGCGTAAGTTCGGGAATGAAATTATTTTTAGATTATAAGCATTATGATATTTCAAACAAGTGATAAGTAAATTCGTGAAGGTGAGAGGGTAAACAAATCGAAGAAAATGCATTTCGTCGAAGTTTGGCATTTTGAGATAAAATACGGTCCAAGCTACAATACCCCGTATTTATGGACTAGTGTCATACAAGGTACCACATGACCATGATAGCAAGATGTATAAAGTGTGATAAAAGTGAGTATAATTTTAAGTAATTTGAGAAAATTCTTAATTATGTGAATAATTGGATAATTATGAATTTTTAGTGGGAGATTAACCATGTAATTAGAATTTGTGGATAAGTTTAATAAAGTCTTTATCCCCAACGTGGCATCCCAAATAAGTGACTTTAAGACACATTTCAAGGTGGCAAAAATTGGTGCGTTTAGTGGCTTAGTCATCTTGCAAAGTGGGACACACCCCTATAATAAGAAACTCTCAAATTCATTAAGGGGATGGACGAGAGCTTCAACAAGTGACATATGGGATTCTCAATATAATTTCATGTTTAATTTCATAAGCTACAGTAGTGTAAAATGCGATTTTGAGAGAGCAAGGTACAATCTTTCTCAGGAATATCATACGGATTTTTCTCTACTTCAATCCGTCGTTACGTGATTTGTCGCAATTGACGTATGTTAAAGGAATTTTGAAGAGAATCGGCTCAGGTATGTTAAGGCTATCCCTTCTTTTCTTTTGGCATGATCCATACGATAAAAACAAAATGAGCAAATGCACAACTTCCATAAATGACTCTATTCATAGAAATACTAGAGGTTCCTATGTTCTTGATTCCCCATATGTCTTATTATTCTATCTTTTGTTCATGGGTCTCAGAAAATACGTACGGTAATAAAGCTTATTTCATGATATTAATCAGAGGCATAATGGTCTTACGACGTTCCGAGAAATTTTATTGACGTTATATACGCACCACCACCTGATCAGCTGGTATACGTTGATGATTTTGCCCATAGTGGCCGAGATGATATGATGGGATGCCCTCAGAGGCTTGATGATGTTATGAACGCATATACCTATGCTTCATATGACATTTATACGCATATGCACGACTTTATAAATATTAAATGATTCATAGAGCTATTCAGACATACATGTTGAGTCTTTTACTGCATGTTTCTCTCACTTCTTTTATTAACTGATTTTCATTCCTTACATACTTGGTACATTATTTGTACCGACGTCCCTTTTGTTTGAAGACGTTGTGTTTCATGCCCGCAGGTATCATATTAATAATTATATAAAATCATATTCTTCAAACTATTTTACAAAAATATTCCGCTTTAAATACCATATCAAATGTATATAACGGTATCAAGGATGTTAAATTTACGGGGTCTTATAATAACATAGTGACAAATCCTCTATAATCTCATAAATGATCTTAATTCCTTGAAGTTCATATGGATGACTACGACTTATCCTAATAATAATGTACGGAATGTAACACAAACAAAAGGGAAACTCCGACAATGCTGCTGAACGACTCGGAAAGGGGGCAGCTCACTGTGAAGTCTCGAACAGATATCAAGTATGCGCGCCGAGTGGGTAACTAGATGCACCAGCCTCAAATCTCGTACAATTAAGTACAAAAGGTAGTATGAGTACATAAACAACATGTACCCAGTAAGTATCCAGTATAACCTCAAAGAAGCAGTGACGAGGGGTCGACTTGACACTCACTAGGGCTAACAATAATATATTAAAATGTTATACTAAGCATGGATTTGCATGAAAATAGTGAAAACTCAAGAACATGAAGATATAAGTCCTTCTTTCACAACTATAATTTCTAATATCGGGATTATCATGCAACAGTTACATTTCAATACATTTAAGCAATAACAATCATAAGATGTACCAAAGAATTATCATGCGCAAGTTATGCCGAGGTCGTACGGCCCGATCCAACATAATATTAAAATGTGCACTGCCGGAGGGTCGAACGGCGACAACCATATGCATCTATTAAACTGCCGAGGCGAACGACCTGCTCCCATGAGAGTTGTGGAAATAGTCACCCCGCTCGCGGAATATATTTGCCACGCGATTACATATAAATATAACACAGCTTTCCTCAATTCTTTTCAAAATAATAATTAACTTGAAACCTTTGAAATTCTTAAAATCTTGAATTTAGTTCTTATACAATACAAACAACATATATGATTAGTTAACGGTATCCACAAAGCATGGTGTAAGCCTTAGGCTACCCGTGCATAACACGAATAGTAGCTACGTACAAACTCTCATCACTTCGTGCGTACATAGCCCCCACAAGTAATCACATATTCACCTATGGGGAAATTTTCTTCTTACAAGGTTAGAAAAGAGACTTACCTCATCTCAAAGCCTACTTCTCACCTTAAGAATGCGCTCAAACCGCAAAACTTGATGCCACACGACTCGAAACTAGTCAAACATAACATAAACTAATCAATTTAAGCTCAAAAGTTCATATCTTCACTATAAATGATTTCCCAACCCAAATTGCAAGATTCCTAAAATTCACCCCCAGGCCCACTTGCACGGATTCCGGAAAAATTTGAGAAAGTTGTTACCCATAACCTTAAGAACATAATGTATGATTTCACTAAGTTTCATGGCCAATTTCGTGTTAAAATCTCATTTTGATCAAACCCTAGGTTTTTCATCTAAACCCATGATTTCTACCAATTTTCATGTTAAAATCTACCCAAAATCTATGTATTAAACTCACATTAAGTAGAGATTACTGACCTCGAAATGCTAGGTTAAAATCCCCTCTTTAGAAGCTCTCAAATCGCCCAAGAGTGAAAGAAAATGAATGAAAAAAGACTAAGTCCCGATTTTTTTAAACTCACTACCCAGCTGCCTCATTCTTCACGAACGCGAAAAAGGCCTCGCATTTGCAAAGGCAAAAGACTCAAGCCCCCTGAAGACCCTTAATCGCGAACGCAATAAATGTCTTTCGAACGTGGAGGCTGGCGAGGGTTTCTTCGTGAACACGAAGAGCAACGTGGCCCCAGCCCATCCCTGCTACTCTACGCAAATGTGAGTCGCCTCACGCGAACGCGAAGTTCACTGGCCTCAAACCTTCGCGAAAGTGGACTAGATATCGCGAACGCGTAGAACGTTTTCCCCTCATCCCCAACCCTTCTTCGCGAATGCGATGGTCCCTTCACGGTCGCAAAGAAGGAAACCAAAACTAGGCATTTCTGGTTTCTCATACTTTGCTCCGATGGGTCCGAAACTCGCCCGAGCCCCACGGACCCCATCCAAAGACACTAACAGGTTTGTAATCCTAATACGGACTTGCTCGAACTCTCGAAATGTGAAAAACAACAACAAAACCAAGAATCATACCCCAAAACCAAATTGATTCAATCTTTGAACTTCAAGTTTTCTAAATCATTCGAATGCGTCGAATCATACTTAGACTACTCGGAATGACACCAAATTTTGCGTGCAAGTCTAAATGACATTACAGAACTATTCTCGATCTCGGAATTCCATTCGGACCTCGATAACGTCAAAACCCGCTCTAAACTATTAACGAATTTCAAAGTTCTTCAAAAACCATCTTTCACTAATGGGTGCCGAAACGCTCCCAAGATATCCAAAACCCGATCCGAACCTAATCCCATGTCCGAAATCATCATGCGAACCTATTGGAACTGTCAAATCCTGCGAGTTCATTTACTCAAAATGTTGACCGAAGTCAAACTTGGCCTTTTAAGCAAACCTTAAGGAACCAAGTGTTATGATTTTAATCAAACTCTTCCAAATCCCGAACCAACCATTCCCGCAAGTCATAAATTAGTAAAAGAAAGTACAAAAAGTCTTATTCATGGGGATGGGGTTCTAAAAAGCAAAGCAACCGGTCGGGTCGTTACAATATTGATCTTATGACATTCCGAGAAATCTTATTAACGTACTTCTTATGCATTTCATGCATTTATACATGTACATTGACCCATGACCAGATGGTATTATATACGCATATGTTATATGTTTGGGATATAAGAAAAGGTTATGGCGCTATATACGCACCACCACCTGATCAGTTGGTATACGTTGATGATTTTCCCATAATGGCCGAGATAACATGATGGGATGCCCTCAGAGGCTTGATGATATTATGTATGCATATACCTATGCATGGTATGAAATTTATACGCACATGCAAGACATTATAAATATGAAATGATTCACATAGCTATTCCTACTTACATGTTGAGTCTTTTACTCCATGTTTCTCTCATGTATATTATTTACTGGTTTTCATTCCTAACATACTCGGTACATTGTTTGTACTGATGTCCCTTTTGCCTGGGGACTCTGATTTCATGCCCGCAGGTCCCGATAGACAGGTTGAGAGTCCTCCAAGTAGGCTATCAACGCAACAGAAGGTGTTGGTGCGCTCCATTTTCTCTAGAGTTACTTATTTGGTCAGTATGATTTGGACATGTATTGATTAGTTTGGCGGGGCCCTTTCCCGACCTTTATGGTATTTATCCACTCTTAGAGGCTTGTAGACGTATGTCATGTATATGCTAGATTGTATGTCATGGTTGGCCTATTTTCAGTGTATGAGTGATCATTTTGGCCTTATAGGCCCGTACGTCATATGTATAAGTCGGTATATCATGTTGGGTCATCCTATATAGAGTATTCCCCCATGCTTTATTCTAGTTATCTCATGACAGCCTTTCTAGTTCATTTACCTATGATAGAATGATACGAAAGATTACTCGATTGAGTAAGGCACCGGGTGCCCATCGCGTCCCCTTGGTTTGGGTCGTGACAAACAGCTGCCATGAGGTGCTACGGAACATGGGTATAGTGGAGACCAATGGGGTCGATTTTGCTGCATTTCAGATGACGGGTTCCGCCAAGAAATTATGGAGGAATTATGTATTGACTAGACCACCTGGGTCGCCTGGTTTTACTTGGGACCAATTCTCTCAACTTTTCCTAGAGAAGTTCCTCCTTATCATATTGAGAGAGGAGTAAGTGTCTCAAACATGTTAGTTTGACTGTTACTCAGTATGAGACCCGTTTTGTAGATTTGGCCTGTCATGCTATTCTTCTGCTTCCTACCGAGAGAGAGAGAGAGAGAGGGTGAGGAGGTTTATTGAGAAACTTGATTAGCGTATCAAGTTGCAGATGGCTAAGGAAACCGGGAGTGAGATTTCTTTTCAGATGGTTGCCAATGTCGCGTGGCGAGTCGAGATGATTATTGCTCAGGGGGAGGTCAGGGGTCTAACAAGAGGCCTCGTCACTCTAGTGGGTTCAGTGGTGCCTTATCTGGAGGTAGGGGTACTTTTGGTAGAGGCCATCCTCCCATGCCATTTCATTCAGAATTTCAGGCATCCCACAGTGCTTCAGGGAGTTGTGGTCCTTATGTGCCTCAATCTTGGCAGCCATTCTATAGTGCACCACCAGCTCCAATCAGTGCACCTCCTATTCAAAGTTATTACCCTAGTTATCCGGCCCGTTCAGGTCAGTCGTAGTTTCCGCAGCCTCAGCACCAAGATGTATATTTTGAGTGTGGTGGTTTTAGGCATATTAGGAGGACTTGTCCGAGATTATTGGGCGGCAAACCACAACATCAGGGTTCTCGTGCCATGGTCTCGGCACCAGTTGCTACACTGCCTGTTCAGCCATCTAGAGGCAGGGGTCAGAGAGCCAGAGGTAGAGGTCAAACTGTTAGAGATGGAGGTCAGGCTGTTAAAGGTGGAGGCCAGCCAGTTAGAGGTCATCCTAGGGACGTGGTTCAGAGTGGTGGGGACCATCCCCAATGTTATGCTTTCCCAGCTAGGCTTGAGGCTGAGTCATCTGACACTGTTATCACATGCACTATTTCAGTTTGCAGTAGAGATGCTTAAGTTTGATTTGATCAAGGTTCTACTTATTCCTACGTGTTATCCTATTTTTCTTCATATTTTGTTGTGTCTCGTGATTTTTTGAGTGCTCCTATGTATGTGTCCACACCTGTGGGAGATGCTATTGTTGTAGATCGTGTGTATTGTTCGTGTGTGGTTACTATTGGAGTCTTAAGACTAGCGTAGATCTTCTACTTCTCGATATGGTTAGTTTTGATGTCATTTTGGGTATGGATTGGTTGTCACCTTATCATGCTATATTGGATTGTCACACTAAGACGGTGTGGCCGAGGTTGCCTCGATTAGAGTGTAGAGGGACTTCTGGCCATTCTACCAATGGGATTATCTCTTATGTGAAGGCTCGGCATATGGTCGAGAAGGTGTGTCTAGCTTATTTGGCTTATGTTCGCGATTCTAGTGCGGAGGTTCCTTCCATGGATTCAGTACCAATTGTTCGTGAGTTTCGAGAGGTGTTTCTTGCAGACCTGTCGAGGAAGCCACCCGACAAGGATATTGACTTTTGTATTAATTTGGCTCCGAGCACTCATCCCATCTCTATTCTGCCGTATCGTATGGCCCCGCTAAAGTTGAAAGAATTGAAGGAGCAGTTGCAAGATTTACTTGATAAGGGCTTCATTAAACCTAGTGTCTCGCCTTGGGTGCACTTATGTTGTTCATGAAAAAGAAGGATGGATTGATGAGGATGTGCATAGATTATCGGTAGTTGAACAAGGTCACCATAAAGAACAAGTATCTGTTGCCGAGGATTGATGACTTATTTAATCAGCTTCAGGGTGCCAAGGTGTTTTCGAAGATTGATTTGAGGTCTGCCTACCATCAGTTGAGAATTAGGTCATCTGATGTCCCTAAGAGAGCTTTTCGGACTCGGTACGAGCATATTGAGTTTTTAGTAATATCCTTTGGGTTGACAAATGCCCCGGCATCATTTATGGATTTGATGAACGAGTGTTCAAGCCCTATTTGGACTCATTTATGATTGTCTTTATTGATGATATCTTGATCTACTTATGAGGGATGATTTTACCACTCATTTTGGCCTCTTTTCATTAGATTTTAGTTCCCTCTAAGGTAACTTGAGGTCGTTTATAGTGTGCATTTGCTTGATTTTTAGGGAAATGGTGTCATGCAGTGGTTGACATTGAATTGGAGTGAAATTGAGCAAAACCTAGTGAAAATGGAAAACACTCCCAGTGATTCCGCACCTGCGATTATTGGCTAAGCTGCACAGAGATCGCACCTGCAGAGAAGTTCAAGCACCTGCAAAATCGCAGGCGCGACCAGATGTCCGCTCTTGCGGAAAGTTGACTAAGGCGTCAGAACTCGCACCTGCGAGGATATTTCCGCTCCTGCGGAATCGCACCTGCGAGGATTCTTCCGCAGGTGCGATAAACGGGCATCCGATTTGGACAATAATGTAAAATCACATTTTCCCATCCTCACTCTCATATACTCGACCTAACAGTCATTTTTTGGGACTTTTGGCACATCTTTGGACATAATTTTAGTTTTGTATAGGTAATTTTGAGAGAGAAGAACAAGTATTGAAGCTAGGGCTTTGCACACACACTTGGATCTTGAAGATTTCATCATTTTGGTTAAGGATTTCTTACCCATTTATGTTTATTTCTTCATTTCCTTGTTTTGTATTGAATATCTAAGTGTGTAGTATTTTTCTAACACTTAAATCTTGTTTATGGAAATATTCATATATAAAGTGTGGATTAAATACCTTGTTGTGCTTATGTATTGAATGATTTTATTATATTTATGAAGTGGGTGTTTGTTATTTTAATTATTCTTGTTCTTTAATGTTTCCAAAGGGATTAGCTAACCCTAGGACTCACCCATTAACTGCGAATTAATTTTGGAAACGATTATTTGGGGTTGGGAACGATTAATTAAAAAGAACTTGAGGATTTAACCCTCATTTTATAGATTCTACGTAGGGATAGGATTGAACTACTTGTAGCCAAACCCGGAAGTGCTTAATCTCCTAATTGGGTTAGGAATAACTCATTTAGGAAGTCTTGTTAGTCTTTGGGAAAAGCTAATTAAGAAATATTATCCGTGGCTATTTAACATAACTCCCTCATATTTGTGAAATCGTGAAATACATTGGATCGTTACTGGAGTGTAATACCCGATGCATTCACTCTTGTTGCCATTGATCATTTTACTTGCTTTCTAGGTGTTACACCCCATGTTTTCGTACGTGAGAGTACATCGTAAGTCAATTGATGTAAGCTCAGAAATAAGATTCTATTTGTTGGAATATAAATTAAGATAATCATGTTACGTTGGAGGTTACAAATATTTAAGATCATGAATAACGAGTACCAAGAGGGTTGGAAAGCTTAGAAGCTAAAACAATTGAAGAAAATAAGTTTCGTCGAAAGTCGACGAGTTGGAAATGTTATAACATGTACTTTAGGGTGAGACTATGGTTNGTGTGCTACGTTTTGAAGTCAAGCAAGTTTTGGAACAGAAGTTGGAATAGGTCTTCACAAGTTACATTCATAAATTTGTTGAAACTTAGGTCGAATGTAGATGCACTTTTCTCCCAATATACTTATAATTAAGGGATGATCTACCTACCACACTGAAGATCTATGAGTCTAGTTTCCAACGCATTAAACCGTTCATCAATACAACATAGGAGTAGAGCGATACTTGCAATTTCGCGAGACTGCGCAGACATCATAAGTGACAAGTAGGTGGATCACTAGAGCTTTTTGAGCAATAGATTTCATGTCTTATATAAGGTGATATTGGGACTTATTATATACCAAATTTAAGTTCTTGGAATTTAGTTTCCAACTCTCTTAACCGTTCATTCATAGGACATCGGGATAAAAAGATA
>ML265421.1:0-21606 GCA_005239495.1 Nicotiana undulata
ATATATATATATATATATCCAGGTTTTTATGTGGTGTCTTGTCCTAGCCTCGTCACTACTTCGCCGAAGTTAGGCTCGGCACTTACTCAGTACATGGAGTCGATAGGGGCGGATGCACCTTAGTACAAGCGGTGTCATCCGACACCGCTTCATCGGAAAATGTCATTAAATATATATTTTATTAAATTTATAATATTATTATACATAAGCCGTTATAGAAATCAAATTGACAGTGTTTCCAAGAGGCGTTTCTTGGTCCAATGGCTAAGCAACTAAATTTGAGTGGCAGGTATTGGGTTCGAAGCCTGACAAATTTTATTTTTAAAGCTAAGTTCCATTTATTAACAATATATGTTTTGCTACTTCTTTTTTTCCTTTTCGTTTTCTTGATAACACCTTTTAAGCTTTCCAAACCAACTAACCAAGTTTATCATCTGAAAATTCATTTTAACTTGGAAGAAAGAATAAATTAGGTGAAATCACGTCTACACAATGAAAGAATTATTTTAAATTTCTTGAAATTTATTTAAATATGAGTGATTGTGTGACGCCTTATATTTTAAAAAAAAGTACTATATGGCGTTTTATGAATATATTTTAAAAAGTAAAAGCTCGTCAAGGAGCGTTATAATATTGTAGTTAAATTGCATTTTATTCATATCATTTTAAAATATAATATCACTTTTATATTTGTTTATTTATTCACTTTTTAAAATTGTCGACACCGCTTACGAAAAACTCTACGTACGCCCCTGGGGTCGGTTGTACTGATACTACACTCTGCACTCTTTTGTGCAGTTTCAGGTACCGGTTTGAGTTAGAAGATTTTAGTAGTTGTCCTCATCATTCGGAGACTCGAGGTAGATCTGCTGGCGTCCGCAGATTCTTGGAGTTTTGTCTTATTTTTAGACATTGTTTTACTTCTTTCAAAACAAATACATAATTCTTTCAGCCCATTATTTGTAGCATTCTTAGTAGTTCGCGAATTGTGACACAAGTCCTTGCGGTAGCTTTATGGTTATAGATTTTGTTCGTGGTTCGACTTAAGTATTGATTATTATTATTAATATTTATGAAGTTATTCGTTGGAAGTTATTAGATTTGGTCTATTTTAAATTGTCTTATTGTGTTCAAGCAAATATTCAAAGGAAAATGACTAATCAGGTTCTAACATTGGCTTGCCTAGTAAATATGGTGTTAGGCGCCATCACGAAACCTAAGGTTGGGAATTTGGGTCGTGACAGTAGATCACCAATACCAAATATTAGAAGAAGAGAAGACCGTCGAAGCTACTCATGAAAGCTGTACTCTCTGCTACATCCAAGGATCTTTTGCGCAAAAATGGAGACATGTATTTTAATTATTAGCAGTGATGTAGACAAAGTTTTTCACAAGCGACGTCAATATTTGAAGAAATGAACAAACGAATAAATCACTATAATGATAAGCGATGTCATTTTCTATATTTATACCCAATAGTTTCATTATAACATATGCATAATCTATATATAATATATGTATAATCAATGTATAATTTATGTATACCAGATAGAAAAAGTAAACAGTAAAAATGACTGGCTATTTGGGTAAAATCCCTTATTTATTTATTTATTTATTTATTTATCTCTTCAGTCCTTTTTATCTGGCACTTTAGAAAAAAATTACTACTCCATCCGTCCCCTTTTAGTTGTTGTTTCAGTTCAAAAAGTTTATCCCAAAATAATTGTTACTTTAGAATTTTAAGACTAAATTTGTTAATTATTTCCAACTTTACCCTTTAGTATTAAAGAATTTCAATAAGCATTTAATAGGAATAACTTAGTAAACTATATCATATTTTTTTAATGGACGTAAAAAGAGTTCAAACGACAGTTAAAATGGGAAGAAAGGAGTAATAATAATCAGGGATGGACACACCCTTTCCTAAGCGGTGTCATGTGACCGCTTGGTCCATAATCTTACTAAATATACATATATAAAAACAAAACTATTGGGTATAAATATAGAAAATGACATTGCTTATCATTATAGTGATTTATTCTTTTGTTCATTTCTTCAAACATTGACGTCGCTTGTGAAATTTTTTGTCTACATTATTTACTCTTAAATTGGATAACAATTAAACTTATAAGCGGATTTAAGGACACGTGATTTTACCTAATATTAATTGATAAATATGATGATTAATAATGGAAATTGAGAGTAAAATAAAGCAAATCAGTAACGAAATGCAAAGCAGCTCTCGAGCTAGAACGCCCTCGAACTGACTGATAGCAAAGTTATGAGTGTGAAGTGAACTGATGAACAAAAGAATAAGAGGAGAGAATATTGTATTTCTCTGGTAATGCAAAAATAAGATGATTTACAAATGATTTGAACCCCATTTATATAGTAGAAGAATTCTACATATGGTACAATTCTAATTTTAGAAGAAAATCCCATGATTAGCTAGGTAACCGTTCTTGACTTGATTTGTTCCGAGATTCCCGCCATGATATTCGGACGGTCACGAATATCTCGGATTTCTATTACTATGCTATCTTCGGTCTTGCTGGATGTCTGTCCCGTTTGGCCTCGATCATCACTGGTCTCGATCTCAACCGATACTTTGAATCCCGAGCTCGGTACCTTATCTTCACGCCTCGGTCTGGTATAGTACGGGGCCAGTCTTTGATTCATCATCCTGGTCTCAGTTAATCAACGGAATCGGATGGGCCCGGTTTTAACCGTATACTCCCCTCATTTTTTAGAATGTAATGACAAGAAATGAATTGAGTCTTCGACCTTTACCCCGATTTGACATGACGTCACCACCGTGATGTAAGCAATAGAAGTGACTGAAACGTCCCGTCGGTACAGTTCCCCAGGCATTTAATACATGTCAATTGATGGTCGACCACTAATGGTTTCGAACCGTCGTCGTGAAACCCATAAATAGGCCTCTTTCCCATTGATTCAAAATTTACTTTCAACCTCTTCTAGTCTCCAAAGCTTTCTGCATCCTTCAAGTCCTCCGGCCGAGAGCATTCCCTTTCCAGAGAAGTGGAATATAAAACGTAAGTACAATCCCACTACTAGCTTTTACTTGTTATTTTTTCTTCTTCATTTTTTCTCATCGACATTCTTTTTCATGGTGTAACGGCTACTTGGATTCCCGGTGTAATCCCTAACCTTGAGACCTGGGTTAGGAGCCCAGCTTCGACTTCTACATATGTTGCGCGCGCATGGCGCGACCTGTCAAAGGGCATGTGGGAGGCCAAAAACTATAGTAAGTCTCGTTATCGTACTTACTCATCCACTAAGGTGATTTTCCGAGCTTACTTGGTTTCCTTTCCTTTTGAAATTCTTGACAAATATAAAGTCATGAGGCCCCCATCTGGTGAAGAAAAAATCTTATCTCCTGCTCCGAAGCCAACAAAGGACAATACGAGAAAAATGGCCTCGACTTCTGAGGGGTCAGAGCCTAAGAAGAGAGTGGCTCATAGGCTAAGAAATAACATCATTCCTTTGAATGTGGATTCAGTCTAACTCCTAAGAGATGAAGAGGAAGAAGAGGATGAAAAAGAAGACGACTCCGGGTTGGTGGCCCGAGTAAAGGCGAACTCCGAGGCCAAAAGGCCACTGAATCGGTGGGAGCCAAAATCATCCCGCTTCGAGCTGACAATATCTTGGGAGGAGACTTAGGTGAAGTTCCCGAGCTGGCAAAGGATGAAGGTGCCTCACCTCGGGAAAAAAAGGCGACGAAATCGGTCATGGAGGTCAATCTCGAGGCTCCTCGAGATAAGAAGAATGCCCCAAGAGACCCACTTGGGGTAATAGAATTTGGAGAGTACTCGTTACTCCCTTAATTTTCCGATCAGACGATCCGGGAGGCTCAAGCCATGAAGACTCCTTATGCAGAAGAATCCTATGGAGAGGAGGATCCCTTCCGTGGTTATTTTGCCGGGATCGAGGATACCGCCAGCTTGAGTGACTTTGAATTACCAAGGAAGGATTCGGGTGGGACGTCCTCGAGTTTTAGAATGACCAATCAGTTCCCGGCTCCTAGCGTCTATCCCGAGGTCAAACGAACAACCGTCATCTAGGTCCCAGAGGATGCACGAATTTTTGCTTCCCCCGTAGGGGTGGCCGGTTATCTTCGGGGTCTGGTCACAGATGAAGACCAAGCATTGATGGACGAAGTGGGAGCACCATGGCTCTTCAATGAAACACAACATGCCTTGAATCGGGTAAGCCTTAACTCTCGTTGTCAATATCATACTTGTATTTTTTTCTTCTTGTCTAATTTCTTTCCTTCTATTTCTGTAGGCTTCGGTGCTTCACCATGAAGCATTTTCTAGGTCCCGAGCAGAACTGAGTCGGTACGAGGCCGACATTCAAAGTCTCACCGAGGAGAAGAATGCCCTTAAACTTCTTAGTGGGCAGAAACAAGAAGAAATCAAGTACCTTCGAGCTGATCTAGTCGCGACTCAGAAGGAACAAAGCGACTTGACCGAGAAGGTAATAAAAATCTTAGAAGCTCATGGCATCAGTTCAGGAGAGATGGCTAACAATTTGATCTCACAGGTCCAGCAGAAGCTCGAGATGATCGAGAAGCTCCGTGGAGAGGTAGATGTGGTGAAGGTGGAGAGAAGCTCAAGATCAAGCATATTGGGTCGTCAAGCATGCCAAGTGCCAATCTCTAAGGGAGAACCCCGAATAGATCCATGCTCGTGGCTTCGATCTCTATGCCGAGATTGAGAATGCAAAAAACTTTGAAGCCGAAGCTGAAGCAATGGCCTCTTCCGACGAGGATGACTCCTGGAGCATAAGTGGGTCCGAGAGTGGAGGGGACCCCGATGGATGGAGAAGACGTTGTCCCTGGAGAAAATTAGGCACTTTAGAATTTTTCATTTTTGAACTTTTGTATAGGATCCTCATCGGACCTTGTAATAACCTTTCATATATATATATAATGATCTCTTTTCTTTCCTTCTTGCCTTTATTTCATTTCTGCCTTATGAAACTTTGTTTCATTTATGCCTTACGAAATTTTTGTTTCATTTATGTCTTATGAAATTGCACTTATATGTTAGAGGCTTAGGCAATTTGATCGAAGCCGGACTAGTGTAGTTTTCATAATTGAGTGAGTGCTTGCTCGAACTCGAAGTAGGGTAACCCTTAGGTTTTATTTGAGTGAGGATGATTTCTCAAACTCAAAATAGAAATGGCCCTTAGGCTTTTGTATTAGGCCGATGTGGACTTTGTAAAAAAGAATGGCTTTTTCCCCTTTTCGGCTTGAAAAGTTTATTGTTAGCCGTATAAAATTTGTTATGCCTTAGCACTAGATAAGGAAATGTTCAAGGGTTCGAACAAATTTGTACCCATTAGGGATTTTGAGGGTCGATATTATCGAAACCCTTTGTAATGTTTTATGGTGCCTTAACACGACACAAGGAATTGTTCGGGAGTTCGAACAATTTTGTACCCCTTAGGGTTTTCGAGGGTTGATATTATCGAAACCCTTCATAGTTTTGTCGAGGGTATCCTTTTTAACCGATTTTATAAAAATATTCGAAGGCCTGTTTTATTAAGGAATTCGGTCATCTCCGAGCCGTCTTAATTCTGCCGTGGCCTTTTATTTGGGACTTTCCTCTTAGGCTTATTTTCTCATTTCACTTCAATCTTGCTCGAAGTGTTAGTCCCCCAGCGGGACAGTCCCCGAGTGGGGTGGCCATGGCCTATAAAATCGAGGGTTGCCTTTAAGGTCTTATAGTCTCGAAGTTTTAATAATTCGATCTAATTTGTTTTTTCGGGAGGCAGTCCCCGAGTGTGGGGTTAGTTGTTCGCACCTCCGTTATGATCGGTCCTTAATCATGTTTTCACAATAGATCAAGAACACAAAATTATAAAATAAAATTTTTCTAAGGCATGAGATATTTGGCAAGGAAAAAAGGTTTCTCTTAATAGATGATAGTACATGTGTACATGTTGGTGTCAGGGTTCGAGCAACCTATATGGGCACTGTTCATTCGACCGTTTGACCCTTACACAATTTTACCTATCGAGACCCCATTGTCACGAAGTAATTTCCTTGCAACAAAAGTTCACATCCGAGGGTGATGCCCCTAATATTTGAGGTTGATTGTAAAGAAGCATGGGATACTGTTGATTTGCTCTAAATTAGCACGAACAATGGTTTCCTTATTAAAAACCTCGCCGGAAAAACCCAATTGGGACAAAATTTGGTCTAAGGAAAAAAGAGTGCAACGCGTGCTTTCAGACCTAAGGACTTCGTGTTGAAGAATCCATTGACGTCTTCGATCGAACACCTGCAACCGATTAATTTAAAATATATAAATTAAAATGAAGAAGGTCGTACCTCATCAGTAGTATCGTTTGAGGAGTGAAATGTTCCAATTGTTTGGTAATTGCTCGCCGTTCACCGTGATGAGCTTGTAGGATCCTTTTCCGATGATGTCGAGGACTTGATATGGTCCCTCCCAGTTTGGGACAAGTTTTCCTTCATTCGGGTTTCAAGTGTTAAGGGTGACTTTTCTTAGTACCAAGTCCCCAATTTTAAAGTGTCGAAGATTGGCTCTTTGATTGTAATACCTTTTGATCCGCTGTTTCTATGCGGCCATGCGAACGAGGGCGACTTCCCGTCTTTCATCCAGCAATTCGAGGCTTGTATGTATAGCCTAGTGATTTGATTCTTCCGTTGCATACCGAAACCTGAGGCTAGGTTCCCCGACTTCGACCGGGATAAGAGCTTCGACACCATAGACTAAAGAGAATGATGTCTCCCCCATACTGGATTTCGACGTCGTGCGGTACGCCCAAAGCACCTCGGGCATTATCGGTCAATCTTTTCTTTAGATTTTGAATGATGGTCTTGTTTGTTGATTCGACTTGTCTGTTCCCACTGGGATGATATGGTGGCGATAGAATCCTTTTAGTTTTGTGATCCTCGAGAAATTTTGTCACTTTGCTGCCAATGAATTGCTTTCCATTATCGCACACAATCTCAGCAGGCATCCCAAATCGACATATAATGTGGTCCTAAATGAAGTCTATGACTTCTTTTTCTCTGATTTTCTCGAAAGCCTGTGCTTCAACCCACTTAGAAAAATAATCTGTCATAAACAAATTATATTGAGCTTTACCTGGGGCCGATGGGAGAGGGCAGACGATGCCCATCCCCCATTTCATGAATGGCCACGGGGATAAGACCGAGTGAAGTTGTTCCCCAGGCTGGTGAATCATTGGCGCATACCTTTGACATTTGTCACACTTTCGAACGAACTCTTTTGTATCCTTTTCCATATCGGCCCAATAGTAGCCTGCTCTGATAACCTTGTGAACCAACGACTCGGCATCAGAATGATTTCCACAAGTGCCTTCGTGAATCTCTCGTAGCACATAGTCGGTGTCTCTCGGTCCCAAACATATCGCCAATGGTCCGTCGAACATTCTCCTGAATAGTGTTCGATCCTCGGCCAAGGTGAACCGAGTTGCCTTTGTGAGTAGAGTCCTCGACACCTTCGGGTCTTATGGGAGTTTCCCGTTCTTTAGGTATTCGATGTACTTATTTCTCCAATCCCAGGTCAGACTCGTAGAATTTATTCGGCATGGCCCTCTTCGATTACTAATCTCGAGAGTTGTACGACAGTCCCCGAGCTGAGTTCGTCATCTTCGACCGATGACCCTAGGTTTGCAAAGGAATCACCCTCTCTATTTAGTTCTCGAGGCACATGTTGTAAGGTCCAAGTACCTCTGCATCTGATCCTCTCGAACTTCGACAGTCCTATTGACTTGGACATCCTCCGAAGTGTGCGTTTCTGAGTATGATTTGCAAGCTCTGGGTACTCTCCTTTTGCTAAGTATTCCTTGATGTCATGAAACCAAGGCTTTCCGTCTGCTTCTTCGTTGACATGGGCACAGTAAGCTGGTTGGTTATGGATCATCACTGGAATGGGATCAATGAAATTCTTGTTTGGATGCTGAATCATAGACGACAGAGTAGCCAATGCATCGGCGAACACATTCTGGATTCTAGGGACATGCCGAAATTCTATCTTTGTGAACCTCTTTCTTAATTCTTGCACGTGGTGCAGGTACGACAATATCTTGGAATTCTTGTAGCCCATTCTCCTTGTACCTGATGTACCAGCAAATCTGAGTCACCAATCACTAACAATTCCTGGATGTTCATGCCAATGGCCATGTTGAGCCCTAAGATGCAGGCTTCGTATTCCGCCATATTGTTGGTGCAAGGGAATCTGAGTTTGGTAGTTACCGAATAGTGTTGACCAGTTTCTGATATCAGGACATCTCCAATGCCGACTCCCTTGAAATTCGTCGCTCCGTCGAAGAACAGTCTCCAACCGAGGACTCTGTAATGTATTCTCCTATGAATGATACCTCTTAATCGGGAAAATACATTTTCAGAGGTTCGTACTCTCCGTCCATAGGGTTTTCAGCTAGATGGTCTGCTAATGCCTGTCCCTTGACCGCTTTCTGAGTAACATAGACAATGTCGAACTCACTCAACAGGATTTTCCACTTGGCCAGCATGCCATTAGGCATGGGCTTCTGGAAGATATATTTCAAGGGATCCATCCCCGATATGAGATGTGTGGTGTAGGAACAGAAGTAATGCCTCAGCTTCTGAGCTACCCAAGTCAAAGCACAACATGTGTGTTCCAATAGAGAATACTGAGCCTCGTACGGAGTGAACTTCTTGCTGAGATAATAAATAACTTGCTCCTTCCTTCCTATTTCATCGTGCTACCCCAGAACGCAGCCGAAAGCTCCATCTAACACTGCAAGGTAGAGTAGTAAAGGTCTACCTGGCTCAGGTGGTACTAGGACTGGTGGTGTCGACATGTATTCCTTAATTCTATCGAAGGACTTTTGGAAATCATCGGTCCATTTGGCCGCAACATCTTTCTTCAGCATCTTGAAGATCGGCTCACATATAACTGTAGACTGTGCTATGAACCGGCTGCTTTACTTAAGACGTCCTAGGAAACTCATCGTATATTTCTTGTTCCTTGGCGGTGGTAATTCTTGAATGGCTTTGACCTTCGACGAATCCATTTCTATCCCTCGGTATCTGACAATGAACCCGAGCAGCTTACCGACAGGAACCCCGAATGCACACTTCGCGGGATTCAGCTTCATATTGTATTTCTGCAACCTATTGAAAAACATCCTCAAGTCTGCTATGTGATCAATGGCTTTCTTGGATTTGATAATAAAATCATCCACATATACCTCAATCTCCTTGTGTATCATATCATGGAAGATAGTGGTCATAGCCCTCATATAGGTGGCCCCTGCATTTTTCAGGCAGAACGACATCATCTTGTAGAAGTATACTCCCCATGGCGTAATGAAAGCTGTTTTCTCAGCGTCGTCCTCATCCATCCAGATATGATGGTAACCAGCGAAGCAATCCACGAATGACTGCAGCTCATGCTTGGCGCAATTGTCAATCAGGATGTGTATTTTAGGCAAGGGGAAGTCATCTTTCGGACTGGCCCGGTTGAGATCCCGGTAGTCAACACAGACTCTGACCTTCCCATATTTCTTTGGCACTGGCACGATGTTAGCTAACCATGTTGGATACTCCACAACCCGGAGAACCTTAGCGTTGATCGTCTTGGTGACTTCTTCTTTGATTTTCAAGCTCATGCCACGCTTGAACTTTATGAGTTTTTGCTTTACCGACGGACACATTGCATTGGTTGGCAGTTTGTGAGCCACATGGATGTACTTAGACCGGTCATGTCATCGTACGACCAGGCGAATATATCCTCATACTCCTTCAGAAATTCTGTGTATTCTTTCTTTTCTGATGGTGACAAATGAATGCTTATACGGGTCTCCTTGACCTTTTCTGAATTCCCCAAGTTGACAATTTCGGTCTCGTCCAAGTTGGACTTAGGTCTGTTCTCAAAATTCTCGACTTCTTTGACAATCTCGTCAGGTATATCATCTTATTCTGAATCAATGTCCGTTTGTTGCGTTATCTCGTTACATGTCACAGTCATTGGTTCATCAAGACAAGTAATAGTAATGCCCGAGGCTCGTCGGGATCTGGCTGTTCTGACGGTCCAATTTTTGCGATACGCCCCTCTGCTTATGGCCTGAATGGAAGGTCTTTCCTCCCCCTCCTTCTAATAATAACACAACAATCCATGTCGTTGTCCTCCAGGAATAGGTTCCTCAATGCTGCAAGTGCTTCTTCTTCATCTGTCCAATAAATAATGCCAGCCTAGTGAAAAGTCTGCTCTAGGCGCGAATGCTCCAGTGGGTAGTAGGGACCGCGCCATGGTGGCGACCATTTCCTGAATTCTTTCCAAGTATATTCGTATCCTAAACCGAAAGTGGTGCCATGTTTCTTGATCTTGATGGGTTTGGAGATCCCTTGGAGGTTCTTGCCGAGCCCTTTACCTGGCTCATACCCTCGCCAATTCATCATGCTTGCGATCTTGCTATCCCACAATTTTTCCTTATCTATGGCGTTGACCCGTTCAATGTGGTGGTAGGTTTCTCCACCTAACTTCCTCCTTCCCTTGGTCGCCGGAATAGTCTAGCGACTGTAAATAGGGTTGCTACCGTCTCCATGAATGATCACTTCCTGATGAATCTATTCAAACTTCACTGCCTGATGCAGCGTTGATGCTACGGCCCCAACATCATGGATCCATGGTCGTCCTAATAGCAAGTTATAGGACGCTGGTACATCTATTACTTGGAAGTCGACCTCGAAACCAGGCTGGTCTCATCTGCAAGCACATACTAATATCACCAATGGTGGACCTTTGAGAACCATCGAAAGCCTTTACATTGATTTCTCCATATTTTATCTCATGCGGCCCTTTGCCCAATTTCTTGAGTGTTATCAACGGACAAATATTAAGACTGGATCCTCCGTCGATCAGAATTCTGGTGATGAACTAGTCTTCGTATTGCACAATGATGTGTAGTACTTTGTTGTGACCCATCCCTTCAGGCGGCAACTCGTCCTCGTGGAAGGTGATCTTATGGCTTTCCAACACTTGGCCTACCATATTGGCCATTTCCCCACTAGTGATATTATTCGGCACATATGCTTCATTCAACACTTTCAACAAAGTGTTCCTGTGTGTTGTAGCAAGGAAAGGATGGATATCTGAGTTGGTGTCTTGTTCAACTGGTCGATGACCGAATACTCCTTGGCATGCACTTTCCTCTAAAGGTCGTCCGGACCTGTCTCGATAATGGGTGGCCGATTGGAAGCCTGCTTGCTTGATTCAGCCAGATGTTCAAGCGTGTAGATTCTACCAATTCTTGTCATACCCTGTGTCGCGGTAGCTTCTTCAGTCTTGACTTTGCCTTTCCTTCTTGCCTCGGCTGGATTGTCCCATGGTACAACATTTGTATAGAAAGGTGACGTGGTTGATCTTTCCACTGTAATTGATGCGGCTACCCTCACTTCGAATGGAACATGTACCTTAGAGGGCAGGACCGCAACCTCAAATGGTGCAGGCGCATTTGTCGGAGGCATGAATTTGACTTCAATTGGTGCTGGTGTCTTTACGGGTGGCGCTGCTTCAAACTCAAGCGGTACAGACATATCTACCTCAGCATCCTCAGACGACTGAATTTGGACTATAATTGGGTTGAGAGTAACCGCTGGTTTCTTTGAGTCATCGCCTTCTACGATCAACTCGATCGACCCCTCGGGGTCCCAGTCGTCTTCTATTTCAATCATGTGGATGCCTCCACCCTTATGGCCTGGAAGAGGATTGTTGCGGACGTTTGGAGCGGATTCCTTTGCCACAATGATCTTGTTGTCAATCAAGGATTGTATCTTATCCTTCAGAGAGCGGCATTCATCGATGGTGTGTCCCTTCATGCCGGAGTGGTATGCACAGGAATTATTTGGGTTGACCCACCGGAAAGGGTTCTCAGGGGTCACAACAGGGATGGGGGTGACATAACCATCAGCCTTTAGCTTTTCATATAGTTGGTCAATAGGTTCGGCGATGGCGGTATATTGTTTTGGAGGTCTGCGATCAAAATTAGGTCGAGGTCTAGGAAAGTTTTGGCGTGCAGGGGGTGATTGATAATGGGATGGCTGAGAGTTGTAAGTGTGGTAAACATGATAGGGTTGGGAGTATCTGGGTGAAGTAGGTTGATATGTAGGTGGTGGAGATGATTGATAAGTTGGTGGTGGAGCTTGGTATGAGGGCGAGGGTGCTTGGTAATTTGGGGTTGGCTGATATGTGAGTGGAGGTGTTGGGTAAGTTTAGTATTTGAGTGGGGATTTGGCTCTTTGTTCAACCATCACGGCTCCCACGTCCCTCTTCTTGAAAACACCACCGGACTGTAAAGCCTTATTCGTAGCTTGCAAGGCTTCAAAATTTGTGACCATACCACTTTTAATACATTCCTCGATCCTTTCACCTAATTTGATAATGTCGGAGAACTTATGGTTCTCAATCACCATCAATCGCTCATAGTATTGCGGGTCCTGATCCCGGACAAAGAACTTGTTCATCTATTCCTCATCTAAGGAGGGCCTGACTTTAGCAGCTTCGGACCTCCAACGAGTAGCATACTCGCGAAATGTTTCCGTGGGCTTCTTCTTCAAATTCTGGATGTAGAACACATCCGGTGCATTCTCCGTATTAAATCTGAATCTATCCATGAATTCAGATGCCATGCTTACCCAATTCGACCACTTCCTGGGGTCTTGGCTGATGTATCAGGACAGTGCGTCTCCTTTCAAGCTCCTCATGAACAACTTCATGCGGATCCTCTCATCTTTCCCTACTCCAACTAATTTGTCACGGTAGGTCCTCAGATGGACCCTTGGATCACCTGTACCGTCAAACATTTCGAACTTGGGAGGCTTGTACCCCTCGGGCAGTTCGACATCGGGCTGGATGCAGAGGTCTTCATAATTCAACCCCTCGACTCCTTTATTTCCCTCAACACTTTGAACCCGAATGGTTAGCTTCTTCAATTCCAAGTTCTTGATAAGCAGATCCTTTCCATCAGACTCAAGTGTGATTGAGATAGGTTGAGTGGAGTGTGGCATGGTCTCCACGTAAATAGGATTGTTATGGTGGCCTGGGGCACGGGTGTAGAAGTGGTCATTTGTGGAGTTCTGCGGTTCTGGGATGAGTAGTCGAGTATTCTTTGGAGTATGGCAGGTGTTACATTGTGTCGGGAGGGTTTGAGTCTTTGGTGGAGTGGCGTGATGATGAGCTGCAGGATGATTCTGCTATTTTGACATATTTTGAGGAGGTGTAGGATACTGAATGTTGGGGAGGTTGACGTCTGGGACGCTGAGGGTGAATGACAGGTTTGCCAGATTTCAAACCTGATCAAGCTCCTCTTCGAACTTCAATAATTTTTGTTCAAGCTGTGACATATTCTTATTTGGAACCCGAATACCCTGGCCATCAGTGGCCTCTACCCGTTCAACTGTACTCTCCTTTCTGACGTTGCTTGAATCTTCCATTTTCTTCTTGCCTTTGCCTTTAGGAGGACTAAGAGGAGGAGTGGGTGGAGGGCCCCTGGATCTTGTGAGATAGGATGATGATGCCAGAGTGCACGAACTAACCTTTGGGGAGGGGAATAATAAAGAACAAAAACAAAACAAAAGGTAACCAAGTTAGTGAGGATTATGAAAAAGTATTGCAGTATTTAAACACATAGTGCGGGAATGTAAAGTGCGTCTTAATTTGGGAACCTCTTTGTGCCCGAGGTAGGCCTAGCAACAAATTGATTTGGAGAACTTGAAATGCTAAATGTCTCATTTCATTGATAAAAATAGACGAATCCCAAAACGACACTAAATAAGCAAGAAATAAAGTCACTAATGGCCATTGGCCTTATTACATTGATAAAGCAAAAAACAAAAAATACATTCCTATCTACTTGGTCCCAGAAGGACCTTCCCCAGACTCGGCATTCTTGGCTCCCTCGAACAGATTCCCCAGCTCACGAAGTCCTAGAAATAGGTTTGCTCTGGCTAGATGGTGGTAGCCTCTATCATCATATTTTTTAGGGTGGATGTCCAAGAGGGACGACAAATTACCCAGATATTTCTTGACGAGTGTTTTGTCACTATAATGCATATCTTCCCACCAATTCAGCAATTTTGGGTGGATGTTGGTGACCATGCCGAATCTGGGGACTTCGTGCCTCATATTTCTGCAAGGCAAACAAAGTTAGGCCCTGACCCCCACCAGACTCGGCTATTTAACATCAACGATTATCATGAAGCATTTAATTCTCCAAATAAATGCAAAGAACGTGATGATGTCCGTTTGGGTTTATGGAAACCCAGTAGACTTTTGGACAAGGCTATCTTAAAGGCTATTGTGTGGACAACACGTTAGCCTGGCTAGGTTTGACCATGATGCATGCAACAATATAACAGAGTAAGGTTTCTATCGGGTTTTAGACTGGTACCCTTGAGCGAACAACTCAAGGGGGAAAGGCACGGAATCGTCGACTGCACCGCTGATCGACTAGTTTTAACGCAAATAAGCCTTTCCGAATGTAGGGGGTGATGATATAGGAAGGGTGCAACACTCATCAAGCGTTGCTATATGATTTTATTTGGCACGAGTGGAGTATGAATGTTGGATCATGGACAATGCAATAAATAGTAAACACATAGTCACGTATTTGCACGTTATGAAAGAAGTAAATACAACAATT
Organism: Nicotiana undulata; assembly: GCA_005239495.1. Lineage (NCBI taxonomy): Eukaryota > Viridiplantae > Streptophyta > Magnoliopsida > Solanales > Solanaceae > Nicotiana > Nicotiana undulata. The sequence continues at coordinate 14,710 of ML265421.1, forward strand.
TATAATTTAAAACGGTTACAAAGGAAGGAAACCATAAAGATACGTCAGTTACTTTTGAAGAAAATTAAAGGCTTAGAGGAAATAAACAAGTAATTGCACGTAGGAAGAGGTACAAATTCACAAAGCAACTTGAAATGGTAAAAGCCTAAAATCCCCAGCAGAGTCGCCATGCTGTCACGCCCCCTTTTCCCCCAAGCACTCCTTTCGGGGATGATTTAAAAGGGTTTATGAAATTGGTTGGGACAACTCATTCCTTTTGGGAAAGGGGTTTGCATATTTTGAAGAGTCGCCACCTAACGATTTTAAGGTGCGTTAGGGCACCTACTAGAGGTTCATTTACAACTACCTTTGATAACCAGAGACAGGGTAAGGGCTTAAAATTATCCTAAGGGGAAGGTGTTAGGCACCCCTCAGGATCCACAAGTGTGGTTCCCGACCAAATAGCATTTGTGAATTTCATACAACTAGCAAGTAAACAAATATGGTTCAAATAGTGGGGATTTTAGTCTAAGTACACATATGTTTGAAAACAGTTAATAGGAAGATATCTTTTGAAAAGAATTATAGTCTAAGCATGTATATAGAGTACAAGTATCCTAGGTTTGTCTGTAATATGGATCACATCAATGCAACACCCGGTATGACACTCCTCGATGAGGGGCTACACGTGGTATTAGCGTACCGGTCGTCATATCCATATCTACCCTTTCCCACCCCGTGAAGGTAACTAAAGCGAGTGTTGTTCACGACCTCTATTGCATGTTGTTACATATCCCTTCCTATTAGTCCCATAGGAGTTTAGGACATCTATTCTATAAAGGGGGTTCTAGGCAGACCCTCAGGTTTTAAAGGTAAAATACTAAGGCAACATATAGAAAAAATAAATAGGACTACAGATAGGGGTAACACATAAACACGAAAGGCCCAAGTACCTCCACAAATAATGCACAGAATTAGCATGACTCAAACACAGTTAAGGTCTTGGTTTAAATTCAGATCCTAAAACATGGTATCTAAGTGATAACAATAGAGAAACAGATTTATTGCATAACCCAGAGACGAAGTCATAATCAGTTTGCCTATTGATTTTACACATGCTAATAATTAGTCAGTAATCACAAGAGGACAGTTCATTTTATTTTTATTTTTAAGGTTGATTACCTAAGGCTTGCCTAGGCGTAGGATCATATATGACAGTCATCAAAGGTGTTAACAGTTTTGGGTTGTTATTCCTAAGGGTCTGCAGAATATACAAGAGTTAATTACCAGTTGTTAGATTGGGGTGACTGTTTCATACTCTTCTATGCGCCTATGTTTAAATGGGTGTAATTAAGCGAGTGAGATCCCAGAACATGATATCTAAAGCAAAATGATGCACGTTCAGAAGAACTAAAGCAGGGTCTCTAAATGCATACAAGATCATGGCATTATGCACAGTTTCAGAATAGGCATAAGTGACAGTTTTTAATGTTGCGTGTTCTAGAACAGGATTTCTAAGTGCGAAGTATGGTTGTAGCATGATGATTGCATGGATAATAGCTTATGTTAACACATTTATCCTAGGACAGGATTTCTAAATGAGTTTCAAAATAGGCAGAAGTGGCAGTTTATTTTAATGTTATTATTTACCTTAGAGACAGGATTTCTAAGTAATAGGGATGCTGAAAAACAAACAATACATATGAATCCTAGGGAACATGGTATCTAATGCATGGCATGCTTGCGCGTTATCCCTAAACATGGCTGCTATTGCGCACAGAAGAAAAGTAAACCTATGAGCATGGTTTCTACCCTTGGCTACACTACAACATGCATATTACCCTCCGCTTTTCACTATCAAACCCTAGAGTTGTTTACAAATAATTATTACAGACCATTGGCTATGAATTACATAAATGAAATAAGAAAGATAATAATCTATCTATAGGGAGCCAATAGTATAGGCCCAAATCTCCATATCCTCAATGCCAAGTGGTATTTCACAGCCTTTATCATAATCCGGGTGTGTCAGAGTTCCCTAAGGACCTCAAGGGATCTCGGGCAGTGCTCACACCCAGATTTCATAGCCATAGTAAAGTAAGTGCAGTGTGCAAGGGCCATCCTTAGTGTGTCAAAGTTCAGAGGGAGCTCAAGGGTCCCAAAGCAATGCTCACACAAAGGGGGCAGAACTTAAGGGGTCTAAGAGTAGAGTGAGAGTGCTTGACATAGTTTTGAAAGCTTTGAGTAAGGAAATAGTTTTACACAAGAAAAACTGGTATTTAAAAAGAGTTTTTGTAAAGGACTTTATTCAGTAAAACAGTTTGAAAAGAGTAAGGCAATCAGAATGAATACATTCACATTTTAGGATCAGAACTGCATACCAAGGCAAGTTTAACAACCACAAACAAGGTAGTGAAAGATTGGGGACACATAAAGGTACAAATAGTGAACATATAACAGGCAGAAGTACAAAGAGGTACAAAATAGAAGCTCTTAAGGGGTTCATGGAATTGGGGTATAACATAGTGTAGGATTAGACTAAACATAACAGCATCAAACAACTTAAGGCAGTAGAGTATGCCCTAATCAAAACTAATGTACAAACGTAGGAGTAAAGTAGAACATATTGAAGCAGGTTTTAAGTTCATAAAGCATAGCTTAACATACTAGATGAAGTAGAGATTTTAATTACATGTTAAACAATAAAATAGTAGATAGAAGCATATCAGAAGCACAATGAATTGAAGCAGCAATAGAAACATGTTTATTTGAGAACTGGAATTTGAATTAGAACATACCAGTGAAGTGAAGACAGTAAACACAAAGTAGAGGAGAGCACAATAGTTAGCCATGGCTTGCAGCCGACTAACTAGAATAGTAACAAGTAGCACATAGAAGAGAGCAGAAAGTTTTAATTGTGTGAGAGAGAGGTATTGAACCAGTTAGTTCGTTTGTAGCTTAATGAAATAGTGAAGGTACTTATAGTTTTGAAAATAGGCAGAAAATAAGGTAACAAATGATAGTTCAGCAAAATTATGGAAGTGCACATCAATTAGAATCACATTTATATCAGTACTCCCTTTAATTAAGGAGTCAATATTCAAACGGATACAAACAATGATAACATAAGGAAAGAGAATCATACAGATTGATGGTAACACATAAGGAAATAAATTTCAACAAAGTATAAGACATGTAATAGGGGCTATGTTCAGAATACTCTAATTAAGGAAAGCATGTGTGAATTAGTTTGATAGAATTATTCATAGAAATAAGGCAGGAAATTCTGAAAATCAACAAGAAATCCTGGAGCGAGATTCAAATCACAGAAAATTAGCACCAATTAGGGAAAGTATCATGTATGACTGGAATACCACACAGGGAAATAATTTCAGTATATAAAACAAGTAGTTAGTCTAGGTTCAGAAAATCTAATTAAGGAAAGGTCTATAAGAATCGATTAATAGTAGAATCAATCAAATAAGGCAAGTGAATAACTCATGGGTCAAAATCAGTAATGTATTACCATAGGAGATCAGTGAAGGACACTAATCCTAGGGAATCAGGGATTCGAATAAGGATAACATCAGCTAAAAGAAATTAACACGAATTAAATAGATAATGGTCAAGAAATCTGAAACCCTAGTAATCACAGTAGAGTAAAATCATACGAAATTAGGGATTCACATGAATTACAGAGTAAACATTGATGTAAGCGGGAAAAGCAAGAAAATCAGAGACATAGATGGACACCATAGGGTAAAGTTTCAGAGAATCATAAAGCTCATGAGACGCAAGCACATATGCAAACATATTATCAGAGACAAAATCAGGAACTCAAGGTTTAGGACTAAAGATTAGGGTTCTAACACAACAACTCAGATAAAGAGAGAGACTTAAATAAATCGCTAAACCACAGGATCCTAGGATAACACTGAAAAATCATAGGAAAACTGTTTTAAAAAGGGCTTATGAAACCCTAGTTTGAAGATGAAGAATCGTTTTAGGGAAAACGGAACATCTTTAAGGAAAACATCAAAATAGCCCGTAATATGCTAAGATCTATTACGGATCTAAAGAAACCAAGCGATAGTAGTTAGGGTTTCATGGAGACAACACAAAGAGAAGAAAAATCGGCTAAAGAACCACTGGTTCTAGCCAAAAATGAAGAGATCTTACTCGGACGGCCGTAGATGGTCAGAAAACGGCATGAACGGCCATAGGTGGGAGTTGAACCGCTCCAGGTTCACTTGAAGACCTCAAGGTAGTGTCAAGCCGACATAGGAGGAGACATAAGCTAGAAGGGGCTAGACCTCATGGTTTCCGGCAAGAGAGGTAGCCGGAGAAGAGAGACATAGTTCATCGGAGGGGGGGGGGNGTAGATTAGGCTAAAATTAGGATTAAAAGTGGCTATTTGTTAAATACCCATTTAAAATAGATAAATAATTAATAAAAATAGTTAATAATTATAAAAAATGAAATTGATGCTTAGTAGATGAAATTAAAGTAATTAATTAGTATTTAAAATACAAATGACTAATTATTTGGTAAAAAATAGCACAAAATATATAGTTAAGCTATAATTGCAAAGTTATTGCAATTATAGCCAAATAATGCCAATATGGCTAATTTATGAAATAATTAAATTCTAATAGGATCAAAAATGATATATTAAACCAAGTAATATTTTGAAACTATTTGTAATGCAATTTATGATTAATTATTGGATATATAACTACTGGCTAGATTAGAAATAAATTGATAAAAATATGGGAAAATTATGGAAAAATATCAATTGTTATAAAAACTGATTTTGAAGGTATATATGCAAATTAAAAATAATTTGAGGAAAACTTGGGTATCAACACTTGACAAGTATCGTTTTAGTTTTCCAAGGTTTGTTGTCATTCCGAGGTCCATGCAAAATTGCTCTTCTTTTTAAGCAGTGAGAAGAACCGGTGACTTCTATCTGAGGACCTCGAAATGAATCGGCCTAGGGCGGCTATGCACCCTGTTAACCTTTGTACGACCTTAACATTATCCATCATTGTGATATATTCGATGACCTTTATTTTATTGGGGTTGATATCAATCCCTCGATTTGATACCATGAAACCAAGGAACTTCCCCGAGCTGACCCCGAATGTGCATTTCTCCGGGTTGAGCTTCATGTTGTAATTTATTAGTATGTCGAAGGTCTCCTACAAATGTTTCAAATGGTCCTCTGCTCGCAGGGACATAACTAGCATGTCATCAATATAAAGTTCCATTGATTTTCCTATTTGTTCCTCGAACATTTGATTTACTAGGCGTTGATAAGTTGCACCAATTTTTTTTTAGTCTGAACGACATTACGTTATAACAATAGGTGCCGTACTTAGTGATAATTGAAGTCTTTTCCTGATCCTTCAGGTTCATCTGTATTTGATTGTACCCGGAGTAGGCATCGAGAAAACTGAGAATCTTATGGTCGCCCGTGGCATCGATCATACGATCGATATTCGGCAAAGGAAAAGAATCCTTAGGGCATGCTTTGTTTAAGTCCTTATAGTCTATGCACATTCTAAGTTTTTTGTCTTTCTTAGGGACTACAACTACGTTTGCTAACCACTCAGGATACTTTACCTCCCGAATGGACCCTATTTTGAGAAATTTGGTTACCTCGTCCTTGATGAATGTATGCTTAACCTCGGACCGGGGCCTTCTCTTTTGCTTTACGGTACGGAACTTCGGGTCCAAGCTCAATCAATGGGTAGTGATCTCCGGTGGGATACTGTAACGACCCGGTCCGTCGCTACGTAAAGACCTGCAGTATAATTGTTGTTATTGACTTGATATAGATTGGTTATACTGTAATTGATGTATTAGAGTTGATAGTCTTGAAATCGAATGGTTGTAGTGAGAATCCAGTCAATTAGTCTTTTAAAATAGCCTTAAAAAGGGAAAAGTCAACTAAGTGTTGACTTATTAGTAAACGACCTCGGAATGCGGATTTTATGGTTCGAATAAGCTTCGTTAGGTGATTTGGGACTTAGGAGTATGTTCAGAACAATTTTGTGATGTCCGGTGTAGAATTAGGCTTGAATTGGCGAAAATTAGTTTTTTGTGATTTCCGGTCGGTAGTGGAAAATAGGCTATCAGGATCGAAATGGAATTCTGACAGTTGGAACAGGTTCGTAATATCATTTTGGACTTGTCCGCAAAATTTTAGGTCAATCGGAGTTGATTTGGATAATTTCGGCATCATTGGTGAATTTTAGAAATTTCAAAGTTCTTAGGCTTGAATCCGATGTAATTTGGTGTTTTGATGTTAGTTTTGGTGTTTTGAGAGTGCAACTAAGTTTGAATGATGTTATAGGATATGTTGGTAAGTTGGTTGGGGTCCCGAGGGGCTCGGGATTGATTTCGGGTGATTAACGGACTCATTTGGACTTAGAACAACTGCTGGTTTTTGTGCACAGTGATTTTGTTCACTGCGATCGCGGGTGAAGTAGTGCGATCGCAGAGAGTTAATTATGGGAAGGCTCAGATTTTTCTATGCGATCGCGAGAAGGGAGGTGCGATCGCGGAGTAGAAGGATCCCAAGGCAGTGCGATCGCGTGGGTTGAGCTGCGATCGCGTAGAGTTAGCCGGGCGCGTGGGGAGCGGGATCAGTTGTTCTTCGCGATCGCGTGAGCCGGACTGCGATCGCGTGAGCCGGACTGCGATCGTGTAGGTTGAGGTTCTATTGAACCGCGATCGCGTGAGCTTTGTTGCGATCGCGGAGAGTAATTTTGAGGCAGCCATTTTGTTCTTCGCGATTGCGATGAATAAAGATCTGGGCAATATTTAAATTAAACCCTCCGCAACTTAAAACCTCTTTTACACCATTGTTGAGCGAAGGAAAGCTTTTTGGACGAATTTTGAAGGAGAAAATCA
>ML265425.1:0-26971 GCA_005239495.1 Nicotiana undulata
TGAACAATTGAGATAATAAGATAAGACATTTCAGATAATGAGAAAGGGAACAAGTGATACCTACGATCAATTTACAAAGAATGGTTACGATAAGATCAGTTACATGTTTGTTGATTACATGTCCTTACTTGATGTATTTTCTCACATGATTTACTGCTCAGCATGTACCTTATTTATTTATTTATGTACTGGACCTTAGTGAGTATGTATTCTACCTCTCGTCACTACTCTTTACGAGTTTAGANCGTCTGTTCGTATGTCAGCTGATAGGTACTGATCGCGGTGTCGCTCCACACGGTGAGCTGTCTTCTTGGCGTTTTCCTGACAGCACCTCTGGAGCCTCCCTATTTAATTTTTGCTCAGTCTTTTGTTCCAGACTGCGGCTTGTATATTTTGTATATGTATTTCTGATGTTGTATCTATGTAGCCGCCCGTTGACACTGTGACACTAGTCCTGGCACACACTTGTTGTAGTTATCGGGGTTGTATATGTATTGGGCCTAGCTGTGGTTCAGCTTGTTTCTACGGCCTTACCCCATGTTGTTATTGTATTCCGCATTTTCATTGTTATTTTTATTCGTTGGCTTGCCTAACCTCGCCGTTAGGCGCCAACACGACCTGGATCGGTTTTGGTTCGTGACACCTTAATTGGGTTCAACCGTCTGAAACTCAAACCAAGAGTTTAAATCGCTCTTTATTGAGCGCATATAGACGAAAAACGCTTAAGATCCAAAGATCCAAGTCGTTCTAGTCCGATCTTGGAAGTGATGCTTTCCAAACATAGGCAAGCATCTAAGTAACACTATAAATTGACGACCAATTGGGAGGGAAGATTAATAGTGTAAGTGAATCGGTGATTGATTCCATTTTAGAGCTATATTTGAAGAGGTTGAGAGATGTAGTAGGTAGGGTTCGTAGAAGAAGAGAGGAGAGGATTCAAAGGCAGCGTCTAAGATAAAATGGTAGGGTTTTGGGGCGGGTTAGGTTAATTAAAACAGGGGAATGAATGAAAGGTGTTGATCTTGAGAGATCAACGGTTGGGATTTAAAATGAACGGGCGGGTTAATAAATGGGTACCGACCAGATATTATATACGGGTCGTTTGGCTTGGGCTAGGGTTATTGGGCCAAGGGTTTTGGGGTAATTTGGTTGAAGTCTGGGTAGTTTTAGGTCCGAAATTGTTTAAATTAGGGCCAGCTTTTTAAAATAAAGAAATTAAGTAAAAACAATTATTAATAAAATAGCTAAATAGGTATTAAAAATTCTATTTAAGCAAATAAGTACTTTAAACTAATGGCTGAAGGTTGTAAACATGCAAAAAGTTGTTTTAACTCTAAATAAAAATAATAAATATAATTAATTGCAAAGTGTAGGCTATTATTACAAAAATGTATAATTAGCATAAAAATGCAAACGTAATTATGGAAAATAAAGTAAAATATTATAAAACATACATGTGGGTGTAAATAATAAATTTGGATGATTAAGTCATCACAAAATAATTTAAAGGATAATTACTAGATCTTTATATAATAAAATGTAAACATAAATTAATTTAAAGCTTTAAAAATTATGGAAAATTATTGAAAATTCTTGTATAGGTTTGTAAACTAAATAATGATGCAAATATGCTATTTTAAAAGTATATATATGTATTCTAATAAAATGAGAGAAAAATTGGGTATCAACATCGGTACAAAAAGATTACCGCAAGCCGAGTAAGGATTATTGATGATGTGAAGAGACGCCAAAGATGAAGATCTAAAACATCTATAGGTAGATCGTCATAGAACTAAATCTTAGTACTCCCCTAAAGGGGGGAATATGGAGTGATGTGGCATTAAGTCAGAATTAAGTGGTTTTAGTAATTATGGAATGGTAAAGGAAGAATACGATAAAAATGAGAAAAGGGATGAGATTGCACTTATTTAAATCCTACAGATATGCGACGATGCCAGGACATTATGCAAACACGACGTCAAGGAGAGGAAGTAAGGGTTCCTGCCCGAGATGTTATTGATATATAAGGAGCCAGTGCGAGATGTAAGTTAAGAGAAAGGAAATAACCCAAGAAAGACTACGGGTAATATTGATATGAGAATGGGAAAATGAGTAGTCAGTAACTGGTTCAAGAAGATCCTAATTATGGCTAGACAAGAGGATACAGACAAATCAACATATCGTGCAAGCTAAACATAGTGAACCCCAACATGGGAAATTCTGTAACGACCCGACCGGTCAATTTGAGCTCTCTTGCGTCCTTAAGCAGTTTGAGGTCATAAGAAGCTTCGTTTCAGGTATTCTGACTCGTAGGCGTGGTAGGAGTTGGACTTCAGGAAGTTCGGAGTCAATTTGGGAAGATAATTCTCGTTTCGGAAGCCTTAAGTTGGAAGAATTGACTAAGATTGGAATTTTGAGTAAACGACCTCCGAATCAGGATTTGAAGGTTCCAACAGGTTCATATGATGATTTCGGACTTGGGAGTATGTTCGGATCGGTATTTGGATAACCCGAGAGCGTTTCAGCGTATATTGTGGAAGTTAGCATTTTTGAATAAATATCATAAGTCTGGGTTGAAATGCATTTCAGTGATATTGATATCCGTTTGGGATTCCGAGTCTAGGAATAGCTATGTATGGTGATTCTGGAGTTGGGAGCGCGATCGAAAGTGAATTCGGATGTCCGTAGGTCATTTTGAAGTCATTTGGCTAAAGATTGAAATTTGAAGGTTTTTGAGAAATTTGACAGGAAGTGGAAATTTTGATATCGGGGTCGGAATGCGATTCCGAAAGTTGGAGCAGGTCCGTAATGTCGAATATGACTTGCGTGCCAAATTTAGGGTCAATCGGACGTGATTTGAGGGGTTTCGACATCGAATATAGAAGTTGGAAATTTCAAAGTTCATAAAGCTTGAATTGGAGTGCGATTCGTGGTTTCAGAGTTGTTTTATGTGATTTGAGGCCTCGAGCAAGTCCGTGGGATGTTATGGGACTGAGTCATTCTATTTGATGGGGTCCCTGGGGCCTCGGGTGTGTTTCGGGGTGGTTTCGTGTCATTTTCGAGTGTTTGGCTGTTGTTGTTTACTGGTTTCTCTGGTATGCATTGCGATCGCATCCAAAGGAGTGCGATCGGGAAAACAAAATCAAGGGAGCTAGAATTTGGCCTATGTGATCGCAGGAGGGGATTGAGATCGTAAAGAGGAAATTTGGGAGGTTGTTGGATTTGGCTTCTGCGGTCGTAAGTAATGGTATGCGACCGCACAATGATATATAGGGATGCTATTTTGGCCTATGCGAACGCGAGCATGGGTGTGCGATCGCATAGAAGAAATCAAGGAGGCAGCAAGTTTGGCCTATGTGATCGCAGTGGCTTTTATGCGATCGCATAGAGGGGCAGTGTTGGGCTATGTCCCATTTTAAAACGGGAAATTTGGCCATTTCATTCATTCTTTCTTTTGGTGTGGCGATTTTGGGGAACTTACAGGGAGGATTTTCATCAAGCATCACTAGGTAAGTGAATTCTCCTCATTTATGAGTTCAATATGTGATCTTACATGGATTTAGACATGGAAATTAGTATAAATTTGGGATTTTAGGGGAAGATCTAGAATTTGGTATTTTGGACTTTTACCATGAATTTGAGCATGAAATTAGAGTAAATTATGTATTTTAGTTAGTAAAGCTATGGGTAATCATTATCTTCAAAAAATTTCGGAATCCGGGCACGTGGGCCTGAGGGTATTTTTGTCAACTTTTAGAGCGGAGTTGGGAATTACATAATTTGAAATTGTTGCAAGTATTAGAGTATATTTTCATTGGTTTCCCGTTATTTGGTTAGCTTTGCAGCGTTGTGCAATTGATTTGAGTCGTCGGAAGGGATTGGAAGCCGGATTATGTAATTTCGGAGCGAGGTAAGCCTCCTTTCTAACTTTGTGAGGGAAAATTGTCTCCATAGGTGAACTAATTAAGTATGTGCTATTATTTGTGGGGGCTACGTATGCACGAAGTGATGGGAGTCCGTGCGTAGCTACAACTATGCTTGGCCGGGTAGTCTAGGACCCAAAAGCATGTTTTATTTGTCGTATTTGTAACATTATTGATAAAATTGAAAATGACTTAAATATTATCGAATTTGATAAATGAATTTCCCCTAGCTAAATATACACATCCTGATTGATAATTGCGCCAAGCATGAACTACAATCATTCATGGATTGCTTTGCTGGTTATCATCAGATCTAGATGGATGAGGAAGATGCTGAGAAAATGACTTTCATTACGCCGTGGGGAGTGTACAGTTACAAGATGATGCCATTCGTTCTGAAGAATGCTGGGGCCACCTACATGAGGGCTATGACCATTATATTCCACGATATGGTTCACAAAGAAATCGAGGTATATGTGGATGTTGTTATTATCAAATCCAAGAAAGCCACTAATCACGTAGAAGAATTGAGGAAGTTCTTCAATAGGTTGCGGAAACACAATCTGAAGCTTAATCCCGCAAAGTGTGCATTCGGTGTTCCTGCTGGGAAGTTGCTCGGGTTCATTCTCAGCCGCCGAGGGATAGAACTAGATCCATCAAAGGTCAAAGCCATTCAATAGTTACCACCGCCAAGGAACAAGAAAGATGTGATGAGTTTCTTGGTACGACTTAACTACATCAGCCGAAATGCCCTCGGGCCCACGTGCCCGGACTTCCAAATTTCTTGAAGAAAATCTCTACCCGTAGCTTTACTAATTCATTTTCTCAAATAATTAAGCTCAATTCGTGGCTAAAAAATCAAATTTACCAAATTCTAGGTTCTTCTTCAAAACCCCAATTTTTCTCACAATTTCCATTATCAAAACTATGTAATGATCTTGTATTTAACTTGGAAACATGAAGGAGTTACTTACCTTATGATGCTTACTGAAAACCCCTCTCTTGAAGCTCCCAAAATCGCTATACCAAAATTAGAGATATGAAGAAATGGCCAAAAATTCGCTCTTAAAACACCCCACTGCCTCTAGCCCCTTTCGCACTTGCGGTGCAATAGCCGCTCCTGCGGCTCTGCAACTGCGGAAATTCCATCGCAGGTGCGGCTCTGACTCAGCCCAGCAACTCCCGCTCCTGCGATCCCTTTTCGCACCTGCGATTCCGCAGGTGCGACCAAACTTCCGCTCCTGCAGCTCCGCACCTGCGGCCAAAGCCTCGCAGGTGCGATTACACCAGATGACAACAAGCTTAGCCCCTTTTCCAACTTCACTTTGATCCGCTATTCACCCGGAATCCACCCGAGTCCCCCGGGACCCCGTCCAATCATACCAACCTATTTCGAAACATAACACGGACTTGCTGGAAGACTCAAATCTCATCAAACAACATTGAAACGACGAATCGCCCTCCAATCCAAATCTTTAAGAATCTTGAAATTCCAAACTTCCACATTCGGTGCCAAAACCCGTCAAATCACCTCCGATTGACCCTTAAATTTTGCACTCAAGTCATATTCGACATTACGGACCTGCTCCAACTTCCGGATTTGCATTCCGACCCCAAAATCAAAATTTCCACTTTCGGTCGAATTCATCAAAACCTTCAAATTCTAACTTTAGCCAAATAACCTCAAATCGACTTTCGGATCTCCGAATTCACTTCCGATCGCGCTCCCAATTCCAGAATCACCATACGAAGCTATTCCCAGACTCAGGATCCCAAACAGACATCACAATCATTGAAATACGCTTTAAGCCATATTTAGGAAATTCCTTCAAAATGCTGATTTCCACAATATACGCCAAAACGCTCCCGGGTTATCCAAAACCTGAACCGGACATACGCCTAAGTATGAAATCATCATACAAACCTACTGGAACCTTCGAATCCTGATTCCGAGGTGTTTTGCTCAAAATTCCAATCCTAATCAATTTTTTCAATTTAAGGCTTCAGAAATGAGAAATTTCCTTTAAATTTAACTCTAAACTTCCTGAATTTCGATTCTGAACATACACACAAATCAAAATACCTGAAATGGAGTTTTTCATGACTTTTAACCGTTGAAAAATGCGCTAGAGCTCAAAACAACCGGTCGGGTCGTTACAAGTGGGTGGAGGGCCCCTAGATCTTGTGAGATAAGATGATGATGCCAGAGTGCACGAACTAACCTTTGGGGAGGGGAATAAATAAAGGAAAGAAACAAAATGAAACAAAAAGGTAGCCAAGTCAGTGAGGATTATGAAAAGTATTGCAATATTTAAACACATAGTGCGGGAATGTAAAGAGCGTCCGAATTACGGAACCTCTTTATGCCTGAGGTACGCCTAGCGACAAATTGATTTGGAGAACTTAAATGCTAAATTCCTCATTTCATTTATAAAAAATAGACGAATCCCAAAACAATACTAAATGAACAAGAAGAAATAAAATCACTAAAGGTTGTTGGCCTTATACATCAATAAAGCGAAGAAGAAAATTCCTATCTACTTGGTCCCAGAAGGACCTTTCCCAGACTCGGCATCCTTGGCTCCCTCGAACAGCTTCCCCAGCTCGCGGAGTCCCAGCAACAGGTATGTTCTATCTAGATGTCCACCCCAAGTCCCTTCAGCCCTTTGACAGTCTTCAATCCTTATGAGGAATTTTCCTTCAAGCTCCACTATGCCTCGCTCCAAATACCCTAGCCTTTTGTTGGTACTGATAGCCATGTCTTTCAATTCCTCAATCAGCTTCTTGTTGGACTTGTGTATCTCGTTGTGTTCGCTCTCGCATTCATAGATCCTTTTGCGCAGCTGGTTGTATTTGACTTGCGCCTCGGCCTTTTAATCTGTAATTTTGTGGCCTTGAACTAACCCTGGCTTGCCCAGACCATCCCAATTGTCTTCCAACCAACCATAATAGAAAGGGGTACAACCGGCATGATATCTGTCTGGATCAATGGTGTCTTTCTACATTACGATCTTACACTGCCACATGTGTTGGGCTTGGCACTTGTGAGGACTATCATCATTTTGGAAGTCAGCTCAAAGATGGCTCATCTTGTCGACCCTTAGTATGACTTGGTTTCTACCTGCCTGTCTCATAACTCGGAGAGGGACGTAAGGGTATGTTCCTCTCAGGCCAATCAGTATCAGGAATGGTGCATCTCTAGACCGGGCGATGAACTCCTCTGTCGGAAACCACTCGAACATCCATTGAACATGTTCTTCAGTCAAATTATCAAAGAGCTCAACCCATTCTCTGGCATTCTCAGGCTGGGCGAACATGTCAGGAATGTTAGTCATTTGCTTTGGGTGGTGGTAGCGATGTGGTCATTCCACGCCCTTCGCTGAAACTCTTTTCGATACTGGCCCTTTTAAAGATGTTCTAAGAGCCAAAGCTGAAGTAATAAGTTGCAACCCTCGAAGTGTTTCGCTCCTCTTTGACATTTCTCCAAGGCTCGGTATATGTCTGGAATAATCATGGGCACAATGTTGAATGTCTACCCACCAATCCCCTCCATTAGGGTCTTAGTTACCATGGCCAACCTAGTATGGATTATTTCTTTCTTCATTGGAAACACGATTAGACCCAGGAAGCAAAACATGAAGACGAATACCCTGCGGTGGATGTGTCCCAAGGATGTGATGGAGAACTCATCATGGTAGGTATGGTATGATTTACTATGACAGTACCTTTCATACAGGTAGTCAAAAGGGATGTACGATTCCTTTAGGCATATCAATTTTGCATTCTTCTTCAAGCCCATCATTTTTAGGAAACCCTTGCCTTTGCGGTTCTCAGGCATTAGCAAACCTGGGGTTTCCCAAACTAGACCGGACAGTCCTCATATCTCCTCTAGCAAAGGTGTCATTTCGATGTCCCAAATTAAGGTAGCAGCCTCTATTATCATGTTGTTAGGCTGGATCTCCAGGAGGGATGGTAGGTTACCTAGTTATTTTTTGACGAGGGTTTTGTCACTAGAATGTAAATCTTCCCACCAACTCAGCAATCTTTAGTGGATGGTGGTGACCATGCCGAATCTGGGGACTTCGTGCCTCATAGTTCTACAAGGCAAACAAGGTTAGGACCTTACCCCCACCAGACTCGACTATTTAACATCAACAATTAGCATGAAGCCTTTAGTTCTCCAAATAAATACACAGAACGTGATGATGTCCGTTTGGGTTTATGGAAACCCAGTGGACTTTTTGACAAGGCTATCTTAAAGGCTATTGTGCGGACAACACGTTAGCCTGGATAGGTTTGACGATGATTCATGTAGTAGTATAACGGAGTAAGGTTTCTATGGGGTTTTAGACTGGTACCCTTGAGCAGACAACTCAAGGGGGAAAGGAACGGAATCGTCGACTGCATCGCTGATCGACTAGTTTTACCGCAAATAAGCCTTCCCGAATTTAGGGGTAATGATATAGGAATGGTGCAACCACTCATCAAGCTTCGCTATAGTATTTGTTTGGCACGAGTGGAATATGATGTTGAACATGATTATGAAATAATAAATAAGCATTAAAAGCAGGTTGTCATGTATTTGCAAGTTAAGAAAGCGGTAAATACAACAGTTATGATTTAAAACGGTTACAAAGTGAAACAAAGAAACCTGTCAGTTTTGTTTTTGGGAAAGAATAAATGCTTGGGAGAGATAAACAATTTAATTGCACATAAAGGGGAAAAGGAAAGGGTTCTAATATTAAACAAAGTAAAGGTACAAATTCACAAGGCGGTTTGAAATGGTAAAAGCCTAAGAATCCCCAGCAGAGTCGCCATGCTGTCGCGCCCCTTTTTTTTCCCGAGGCACTCCTTTCGAGGCCCGGTTCTAAAAGGGTTTATGACATTGGGTTGAGACAACTCGTTCCTTTTGGGAAAGGGGGTTTGCATTTTTTGAAGAGTCGCCACCTAACGATTTTAAGGTGCGTTAGGGCACCTAGGGGGTTCGTTTATAACTACGATTGACAACCAGAGACAGGTTAAGGGCTTGAAATTATCCTAAGGGGAAGGTGTTAGGCACCCCTCAGGATCCACAAGTGTGGTTCCCGGCCAAACAACTTTTATTGAATTTGTACAATTTAGCAAATAAACAAGTAGGGCTCAAATAGTAGGGGATTTAAGTCTGAGTACATAGATATTTGAAAACAGTTAATGGAAAGCTAGATTTTGAAAGGAATTACAATCTAAGCATGTTTATAAAACTTGAGGGTCTATTCTATGAAGGAGGTGCTAGGCAGACCCTCAAGTTTTAAAGGTGAAAATACTAAGGAGACATATAAGAAAAACATATAGGACTTCAATTAAGGGGAGCATGGAAGACAAATAAAAGGCTCAGATATACCTCTACACACATTACACATAGACAGCATGACTCATACACAGTTAAGGTCCAGATTTAGGTTCAAATCCTAAGCATGGTATCTAAGTGATACCACAAAGATAGATTTATTGCATAACTCAGAGATGAAGTCCTAATCGGGCTTGCCTACTAGTTTTAAACATGCTGACAGTCAAGCACTAATCACAAAAGAAAGTTATGGTTTTATTTCCTTGTGGTTGATTACCTAAGGCTTGCCTAGGCGTGCAGCAGTTATTCAGAGTTGATAACAGCTTCAAGTCGTTATACCTAATAACATGCAATTCTAGGTGTTGCAGATATTCAGAGACTGATTTACCAGTTTGTTAGGACAGGAGGACTGTTTTAGATATCTGTATTTAGACTAAGTGTAGTTAAATGAGTACAATCCTATAACATGATGTCTAATTTAGAATGATGCATATGCAGTCGCTAAGACAAGATCTTTAAATATACATAAAATCACAGCATTATGCACAGTTTCAAAAATAACATAGGTGATAGTTTTTAATGTTGTTTACCTAGAAACAGGATTTCTAAGTGCGTAGGCATGATGAGACATGATTGCAGTTTTGTTAACATTATTTATTCTATGACAGGACTTCTAAATGAAATTTCAGAACATGTTTATATGGGCAGAATCACATAATAGCAATTTTGTTATTTATTTGTCCTATAGACAAGATTTCTAAGTGAGGGCAATGAATGATGACATACTGAAAGAAAAAAGTATATATATGAGCCTAAGTAGCATGATATCTAATGCATGGCATGTTGCACCTAAACATGGTTGCTATTGCGCATAGAGAAAATAAACCTAGGAAACATGGTCTCTACCCTTGATTATACTACAACATGTATATTACCCACCCATTTTCACCCATTAGTTGTTTTACAAATAATTGTTACAGACCATTGGATATGAATTACATAATTGAAATAGAAAAAAAATAAGAAGTTAACTATTTGGAGCCTACAGAATAGGCCCAGATCTCCATGTAATCAATGCCAAGTAATGTTTCACAGCCTTTTCACGATCCGGGTGTGTCAGAGTTCCCAATGGACCTCAAGGGATCCCGGGCAGTGCTCACACCCAGATTTAATAGCCAAGATAGAGTGAGTGTAGTATGGAAAGGCCAGATCTTGTGTATCAAAGTTCAGAGGGAGCTCAAGGGTCCCAAGGCAATGCTCACAAAAAGGGGCAGGACTTAATGATCTAAGAGTAGAGTGAGAGTGCTTGATATGGTTTGAAAAAATTTGAGTAGGAAAGCAGTTTTGGAAAAAGAGACTTAATGAAATAGTTTTTCATAACAAAAGTTTAGCTGATGAAAACAATTTGAAAGAACACCAATCTCAGAACCAAAGCAAAGGCAGCATCACATAAAGGACCCAGAATAGTCCCACAATCACAAACAGGGGTGAGGGGATTTGAAGGACAAATACAGAGCGTGTGAGGGTAGGCATGTAGCAGGAAAAAACACATATGGGCACACAATCAGAAGCTCCTAAGGGTTCAGAGGATCAGCAGGGTATAGGGTGAAACTAACATAGCAGTACCAACCAGTTTAAGACAATAGAGGATGCTTGTAAGGCCCCAAAAATTTTTGCTAAGCAATATAGGATTCGGGGTGCCAGGTAGACTAATTATAATATTTTATATTCTTTAAATATAATGTAAATTAATTGGACGTGGTGAATAAGTGTATGAGTCATATAATAAGTGATGTGAGGTCGAAGGGGAAGCCTAAGGCTAAGCCAAATGGGAAACTTTCATAACAGGCTAAAATTCCAAAGGTATTTGCACCAGTCCACACTTTGAACGAGCATATATAAGTATATATAAGGTATCAGGTGATGAAAAACCTATCAAATAAAAGTTCTTTGAGTCTAGTTTCCATAGCTTCAAATTGTTCGTCATTTGGACATTCCTATGCAAAGTTAAGATCAAATTACCAAAGGCTGGAAAAATGCGATCCTGTGTCAAATCTGCGATCGCATTCCTATCGCATTTTTGACTTTGCGATCGCAGATCTGTCACAGAGTGGGCCAATGTAGCCCAGTTTTGGGCACCTATTTCGCGATGCATTCTGCGGCCCACATTCTTGTTTTGCGGTCCATTCTGCGATCGCATACCCTGTTCCGGATGCTTATTTTTCCTATTTTTATAACCCGACCCCATTTTCATAAATAGGTTTTTTTTTTGGAAAATTATGCTACTAGGCGGTGTGCCTAGTAGTTGTTTTATTTATAATAAAAGTAACTAACAAAAACAAAGAATGTGTGATGTCCTAGAAATAGGACATTAAAAATGAAAATTACATACTGCCTACTATCAAAATTGGACCTGTGAGCCCAATAATGATATAACATGATGTACTTCTTCTACCATGACTATTAACTACTAAAACTAGCCTAGCTATCGGCCCATTTGTGTTTTGACTCCACTGCTCGTCCATAATTCTTGCATTTCCTATTCATTATGGAGTAATTGAAGCCCACGATATGCTTAACAAATTAGTCCCTCCGTGTACTGTCTTGTGGTCCCTCTTGTATACCTCGACCTTAATCTGTTGCCATATTACCCAAATGTCGTACTGGAGGAGCTTACATGGGAAAACCCACGCTAGTCATAATGTTTGTCCCTAAGTTTGGACCATTGACATTGAGTATTACTTCTTGCTAATGCATGTAGTTCTTAATTAGAGAGAATATTGTCCTGCGCAAGCTGGATAATGATCCAACATACCTTACACAGTCCTGTATCTCTCCTCACCTCCATGCATATGACGACCAAGTTCGTTCCAATGATGTAATAATTGTGATCCACTTCGGTTGCATTCTTTGAATCTGCTGTTATGATCCTTATCCAAGGTGAGCATTCATATGACATATTTTCAACTTGTACCAGGGTCCAGGCCAAAATGGCCTCGCTTTGTTCCCCAGCACATTGCCAATTCAACCGAGTGAGTATGTCACCTTCTTGTGTTTTCATATTCATGCATTCCATAATTTTGCATATCCCTTTTCCTTCCTCTAGGGAATGAGTACAAAGTACTAATACCACCCTTAAAGGTCGTAGTTGGGGATATGGTATTGCTACAATAATGTTTCCTGTAAAAAAGAACAAAAGGTTAGTCCAAAAAATGACCTTCATGTACTCATCCCTAAGGACTTGCACATAAAGGTCTAGTGATATCTCCTGACCCCTAAACCTCCTATCCTCCTTACTTCTCAAGACAGATTTGACCATCACCTTCATAATATTCAGCTCCCTAATGAGACCTATGTCATTGTACTCGCTCGTAGTTTTGCTCAGCTTTCCACTTGTTGATGTATTTATTGCCTGGCTCCCTATATGTCCATTCCTTCTCCAATTCTCCTCTTCTTTGTACCTCTTTAGCACTGCTTCAATAGACTGCTGCTCAATTCTCTTAAGCTTTCTGGGCAGCTTATTTTTATCTCCTTTATATATGTACTTCCAGTTCCTTGCTTGACTGCATCTAGCAGGTCCACTTCTCTTAAACATTCTGAACCTTTTCTGCTTCCTTTATACTTCTGTTGCTTGCGCCCTCTTAGATCTACTACCTAGTTCTACTATGTTCCTATTACCATTACTCTATTGCTTGTTTCTATTAAGTGTTGTTGGTCTAGTTCATGTATAGTTGGTGACTGATGCGTGCATTCTCCCCTTACCCTTCCAATTCCTTATTTCAAGCCTAGTTTTATTAGACTTTCTGGGCCTCTTGCTCCTGATATTTACCCCCTTCTTATCTCTCCATTGCACTGACTTCTTGCCTATCCCTATTGTCTCTCCTTTTATTTGTATGTTATGTATTAATTCCTCTAGAAGGATGTCTTGTATGAAATAGGACAGCTTCATTTTGTAACTGTTGCCTAAGTATTCATGTTCTTGTGTTGTATCTATGAGTAATGGCCCAATTCTCTTAAACTTTCTGGGCCTATCCAGGTGGTTTTCCTTCTTTTTCATCCTCCATAGCTCAGTACTATAGTGTTCCTTAATTGTCCTTCTAGTGGATTGAGTGCTATGCACTAATACCACCACCAAGAATTCAATCAAGGTACCCAATAGCATTGTCATTGTACCTGCAAAACAAACAACAAAGTTAGTAAAAAACAGGACAGACATGGTCTCTTCTAGACTGATTTGATCATGTCCATCAATGCTTGCAAATGGTTGAGCTTCATATGAGGGCAACACCCTTTTCTCCCCAACTATTTGAGTCTACCAATCCTCATATATCAACCCAGCTTCTCCACCTGACTTCTTACCCATTGCACCTACTAATTTCTTGCAACATTGATCCTCAAGTATGGCCATTGATGTTTGTCCTCATTAACTATCCTCCTCCCAATAGAGTCAAGGTCCCGGTAGTCGAAGCATTCAATTTCTCCCACTTCTAAAGCATGATTTGCCAAGTGATCCGCCAATCTATTCCCTTCTGTATATGTATGGGAAACCTTGATGTTGTACTCCTCCTTTATTGTCATTATCTCCTCTATATCATCTACAATTGTCCAGGGAGGTTCCCACAGACCTACGATAATCTTGCTTAAGAGAAACGAGTCAGTTTGCACCCATATTTGGAAGTAATTCATCTCTTTGCAAATCCTCAAGGCTTTCACCATTGCCCTTACCTCTGCGACATTGTTGGATCCTTCCTCAATCACCCTTCCTGCTGCATATTTCACATCCCCAGCTTCATCCCTTAGACAAAAACCAATGGAACTCCAGCCTGGGTTTCCTCTGCTTGCTCCATCACAATTCACCTTTAGCCAACCTTCATCAGGACATTCCCATATAATTTTCTCCCATTTTAGTTTAGGTGTATAATTTTGCAGCATAGTAAGTAAGTCCTGCCATCTATGTGGTACTCGAAGTCCTGGATTTATCACCCGTACCAATGCTTGTAGTGTTGATGAAACCTGACATATGACCCTGCTAACTGAGACTGCATCACCATATTTTAAGTTGTTCATGCGTTACCACAATTCCCACACTATGCATGCTGGGACAACTTGCATTATAGGCTTTATTCTAGGAATAACCTGTGCAGTCCAGCATTTAATGATAGCTTGGTGCAAGGTTAATCCTTCAATTGAGATCCCAGTCCTTTGTAGGAAATATTTCCAAACAGTTTTAGCTACATTTGATGTAAAGAAAAGGTGCACTAGTGTCTCCTCCTTAGGATCTGCACAGCACCAACATCTAGAGGGCATGAAGTATCCTAGTCTTCGCATGAAGTCGTCCAGTGGTAACTTAGCTTTCAAAAATTTCCACATGAAGAAACAAATCTTAAATGGTAGTCCTTTAACCCAAATCATCTTGTAGGCCATACTAGTGTTGTTCCTTCTCCTCAAGTAATCCCATGCTGTCTTGACTGAGAATTTTCCTCTTGTCTCCAGCATCCAATAAAGTGAATCCAGAGTGTTGTGATGCACTGGAGGTGGAACCTTTTCGATGATATGCTGTGCAAATTCTTCTAGTAAAGCTCCATATAATCTGTCCACATTCCAAGTATTGTCCTCCACCAAATCCCACACATTATGTAGCTCCTCATCTACTCCAAATTGTTGAGGCACCAGGAAATACAAGGCTCCTAATCTAGTCCAATTATCGAACCAAAATAGTGATGAACCCATCCTTGGCTTCCAAACTATTTGGTGCTCTATTATATCTCGATAGTCTAACATTTTCCTCCAAACATGTGAGCCATCTCTCCAAGGCACAATGACTGCATTCAACTTCTTGCAGTACTTTTGGCTCATAAATGCGCTCCATAAGCTTGGTTTAGTTCGAAAGTTCCACCAAAGCTTGCAAAAGAGTGCCTTTACTATATCATGAAGGGATCTAAAGCCTATACCTCCCTCTTCTACTGGCATACACAGGTTTGTCCATGATGCCCAATGTCTAGAGGTCCCTTCTATATTGCTGCTCCAAAAGAACTGAGCAAACATTTTGTGGAGCTTATTGATCACATTATTTGGAGGATTCACTGCAGACAATAGGTGAATTGGCATACTCTGCAGGACACTTTTGATGAGTACAGCCCTGCCTCCTATGGACAACAATTTACCTTTCCACGACTGCAATTTGTCCATAACCATAGTGAGCAATCCCTGATAGTAGGCTGCTTTTCTCCTTGCGTAAAATATTGGACAGCCCAGGTAAGTGAACGGGAACTCTTGCCTTTTAATACCAGTTGTCCTATCAACTTCTCTCACCTCCTCTTCATGTCTGAGATGATGCATATATATTGCAAACTTTCTCTTATTCACTAGCTGCCTAGATGCACCAAGGATTCTCATCACTAGGCTTAGTAACATTGTATCAGAAGAACAGAAGATTATAGTGTCGTCAGCATAGGCCAAGTGATTTATCTTTGGGCTCCATTTAGGAAGTCCAAATCCATGTAAATTCCTAATTTGATGCAATGAATTCATACCTCTAGATAGAGCTTCAGCAGCTAAAATGAACAGGCTAGGAGATAGAGGATCTCCTTGCTTGACACCCATTGACGACTTGAAAAAACCATGAGGCTGGCCATTCACAAGAATAGAATACCAATTGTTTCCAATAAAATCATATATCAACCTAATGAAAGCTTCTGCAAAACCCATTTTCCTCAACATTTTGGTGAGAAATAGCCATGATAGCCTATCATAGGCTTTTGCCATATCCAATTTAATTACCACATTTGGACCTGCCTTAGTTCTAAGTCTTATATCCGTTATGATTTCTTGAGTTAGCAGCACATTCTCTACCATACTCCTTCCTTTTACAAAGCCCGCTTGTTCTTCTGAGATTAGGCTAGGCAGCAGCCCTACCATTCTTTCATGCACTACCCTCGAAAATATCTTGTTGACAAAGTTACTGAGACTAATAGGTCGCATATCTGCAAATGTAGTTACTTCCTTCTTCTTAGGCAGCAGGACAATGTTTGTGTGTGTAACATGTTTGGGCAGTTGTTGGCCACAGAAAAATGCTAACACCATGTTAAATACATCTTCTCCAATTATGTCCCAGCATGAATGAAAGAAAGTTCCCGTGAACCCATCTGGACCTCCAGCTGACTCACCATTTAGACCAAGAACTGATGTTTTCACCTCTTCCTTTGAGGGTAACTTCATCAATTGTTCATTATGTGAATATTAACCATGATTGGCACATAGTAATTTATGTCAAAGTTGGTAGGAACTACACTTTCACAATTTTGATCTTTGTAGAAATCAACTGCCTCAGCTGCAATTTGTTCTTCTTCCTTAATCCAGTTTCCCATGTTATCTTGAATTCTGCTCAGTTTCAACCTCTTCCTCCTACCATTAGCTAGTGCATGAAAAAACTTGGTTTTTCGATCTCCATCTTTAAACCAACCCATGCAGATTTTTGTCTCCAAAACTGTTCCTCCAAGGCCAAGTATTTTATCAGTTCAGCTTGTACTTTTTGCAGTTCGATTCATCTGAGTGAGGGCTAACTCAAACTGTCTTTCATGAACAAGCACAACCTCTTCTAAGCTAGCAACCTTCTGAAAAATGTCCCCATAGGTAGCCTTGCTCCATGTAGACAGTGTTTTTTTAAGTTTCTTCAGCTTATGGTTAATTATCACAAAAGGATTTTCACAGAAGTCCACTGCCCAGTTTTGTTTGACGACCTCCTTAAATGCAGCATGTTTTACCCAGAAGTTGAGAAATCTGAAAGGCTTTTTAATTGGTGAGGTTTCTATATCACATTTCAATAACATTGGGCAGTGGTTAGAGCCTATTTTGGATAGGTGTGTGACTTCTAAGCCTGGAAAAGTTTGCTGCACTTCTATGTTTCCAAGACACCTATCAAGTCTCTTAAATATGCAATCATCTTCAGACCTTCCATTCCACCAGGTGAAGATGCTCCCCTTGAAGCCCAAGTATGCTAAGTTACAGGTATTTATGCAGTGTCTGAAATCATCCACTTCATTCAAAGTCACAGGCAGCCCCCCAAACTTCTCCTCCTCATCCCAAATCACATTGAAATCACCTCCCACTAACCAGGTAATGTCATGTCTGAAGCCAGGTAATACAAAGAGTCCCATAATTCAATCATTTCAGTAGCATCACACTTGGCATATACCAGAGTAAGCATCAGTTCTACATGTGTTTCAGTATGCAGTAATTTCAAAGTTAATTGTTGTGCCAAGTTGTACACAATTGTCACCTCAAAAACCTCATCAATGAAGGCCCATATCTTGTTAGAAACATTTACTACTGCCTGTGCTAGGCCAATTCATGAAATTTTGTACTGATGACTCTTCATCCATATCCTTGTTGCCCTGCTCATCTTGCCCAATGCCTTGTTCATCAGCTGCTTGATGGTCTGCATTTTGCTGCTTTTTTGTCACTATCTTGTCACCAGGTTTAGGAGCAATCTGTAGTTGCTTCAGTTATTCAAGGTTTGTTGTTGCAACATGTTGTTTGGTAGCTACTTCTGGTACTACTTTGCCATCCATTATTGCCTCCTACTATGTTAAACTCTGTTCCTTCTCACCTACTGCACTTATTGTCCCACCAGGATCTCCGAGATCATCCTCATTGGCAACCTCCTCTATCTGTTGAGCCAGGGCATTATGTGTTTCAGGCCCTAGTAACCTGGGCACTTCATTAGGCTGATTTTCTTTGTTGACATCATTCACACTTTGGTCCTCCTCATTTGTTGCATCCCCTCCAGTTTCATCTTCACTTGGCATCTCATCTGGAATGTCACCTTCCTCTGAATCCACTTCAGTCTGATTCGCCCATAATCTACCTCCCTTCCATTTGACTCTCTCTATACTTTGGAATTTTGTAAAATCTGGATCATCAACCTGTTCATTACCCTCCTTGTTTTCCAGTTCTGCATCTATTCTAGTATCTTGTGTAGGTACTTCTTGGCATGATGTGTTGATAGCCACCACTTTATCATTAAAAGTTCTCTGCACCCATTGTGCAGTAGACTCATTATGCTGAATATCTCCACCAGTCTTCTCCTTGTTCCTGTTATCTTCTTGCCTTACAGACCTCATATTAGGAGCAATTGAATTGGCATAAGGGACCCCAGGATTAGACTCCTTTCCTGTTGTAATTGGAACCTTCATTTTTTACTTATCTAGCCCAGGTGACATTGGCCTATAGGATGGTGCAACATGGTTCAACCTTGGCATGTCTTTGTCACTTTGTACAGATGTATGTTCTGCATTCCCATCTACTAGAGCAAGTTTATTTTCTTCATTACCCTCTTCACTCTCCACATTAAAAATAGCAAACTGATTAGCAGTTTGAACTTGTTGTGGTACTACTGCATTGTCCTTGTGAACTGGGACTATTTCCTGTCCAGTTTTGTCCAGACCTTGATCTTGCTTGTCCTTTCCTTTCCCTCTATTATCTCTCATTTCTTTCCATTAAGCTCCCACATTACCAACAACCCTTCCACTCGAAAGGATCCTGACTGGTTCAGCATGATTACCTTGACCTATACTTCCTTGTGTACATAGTCCCTCATCAACGGCTCGTTCTTCTATTCTAGTCTCCATGAGTTCAGGATGTAACCTCCAGCATTCGAGCAAGTCATGTCCCTGGAGTTTGCATTCGTTACAATATTTAGGTAGATAGTCGTACCTAATTGTAATCCATTCAGTCCTAACCTCTCCAGTTCCATCAGTTTCAATATCCATTCTAGCCTTCTTGGGATGTTCAGATAATAAGTTCACCAACACCTTAACACGAGCACAGCTGGGGCGGGTCTTGTTTACAGTAGCCATATCGAGATGTAATGGTGTACCAACAACAGAAGAAAGAGAAAAAAGACATTCCTTTACAAAGAAAGTTGGCAACAAGTTTGGAAAAGATATCCACGCCATCACTTTAGGAGTCTCTTCACCCGGCTTAAACTTAGCATCATACAGTAGAGTTCTCAATTGATACTCCTTCCCATACTTATCTTTAACATAATATACTTACTTCGATGTAAAATCAATATAATCTTTCCATAATATTAGACGAACCAAAACATGTTGATCCCTAAGGAAACCTATATTGCACTCACCTTTGATTCCACATTGCATGGGGATAATTCGACATAGTTCTTGAATTTCTGGCCTACCATATGAGAATTTGCACACCACAGCATACTTCAAGCCTTCAATAATATTCATTCTTTCAACTTCTGACTCCATGAACTTACACATAGGTTGTCCTTGTAAAACCGTACCACGCCTCAATGGAATAGGAGCAACAGGTTGTACAGAAGCATGCATGGCAGTGTTATATATCGATGGATTCTAAGGTTTTGCGTAGTTCATGGGTTGCGAAGAGCTGCTGGGATTCGTGGGTGCCTGGGCAGTGTTGTTTGGACTCGTAGGGGGTTGGGGTATGTTAGGTGGTGTGTGGGGAGGTAGCCCAGCCACATGAGGTGGCTGGCCACCGGACGGAGAGGCCATGGCAGTGGTGCGAGGAGCTGCGTTTAGGCTTCAAGTTTAGGGTTTTTTTGCATGAGAGATGAGAGCATATAGAGAGACAAAGAAGGGGCCTAACTTCATAATGATCCAAATATTTCTCAAGTCTTCAAGAATCAAGAAAGATAATCAAAGATTGTCCTCCATCCGGGTAAGTCCTACTTCCAAAAATTTCATGCAAGAGGTTAAGGGTTCAAATATGTGGTGGGGGGTTAGAAATAGGCCATTCATGTGGGAATAATTTGTAGTATGTGATGTTCAAGAACTAATTTGGGTAGTTCATGTTAAAATTGGTTGAGGGAAGAAGGAATTACCATTTCTAAACCTTGTAGTCTACTTCACATGTTAGGTGTTTGATGAAATTCCTAAGAGAGTTACACCATGGGTAATCTTCATAATTATTAATTGATTTTCGCTATCTCCTTATAGATTGTTATGGCTAGAGGTGTTGGTGTATTGTACAAACTTAAGGAAAAGCTCTTTGAGGTATGTATGGCTAACTTTAACCTTTGTAGAATCCTCTTGTTGGTGTCCGAGCATACGGTATGTGTACTTTGTTTGAGAATATGTGAATTGATTGTTCTAATGTGTTGAGACGTAAGATTCTATTCTCTGAATGTCCTAGTTGATTGCCATACCACCTTGCTATATGAGATTGTGAAAATAGTGATTCCTTGTGCTTACTCTATCATGTGCAAAGCTCGTTAACTATTGAATAATTCGGTATGAAAGGATGTGCTACCAAACGAAATAAATGATAACGAATCCAATTGTTGAATGTATCTAAGTGCTAAATGTTGTGTAGTAAATAATGGAAAGGAAACATGGATTTAACTAATTAAGCTATATGTTGATGGCATACCTTATATGACTCACTGTTTGATAAAGATTTCTGTGGCTTTGATTTCATATGGTTATTTGGTTGTTAGGAATGAATATCCTTGATGATGAGAACCTTTGTGACTGAAATGTTGGTTGATATTACTGTCAAATACATTGTTGAACGTATCAAAGTGCTAAAGGCTGTGTAGCAAATGATGAAAGTAAATATGGACTGATTTTATTGAGTTAAATTATTGTGGCAACACCATATATGAATTATTGATTGGTAATGATCATTGTGCCTTGATTTCACATAGTTGTTGGTTGATATGAACTTATGTTCTTCATGATGAAGATCCTTGTGATTTAATTGGTGGATATGAAATGTGATTGTCCGGTGGGATCGGGTTGCACGCCGCAACACGGGGTAATAAGGGTGGACGAGGTAACAAGGGTAAGAGAAGGTGATAAGGGTGGCCAAGGTAATAAGGATGGAATGTGATCACATTGAAATGAAAATCTATGAAACTCTTGAATATGGTGGTGTTGAAAAAGAAAAGGGGAATCTGTGAAACTCTTGATTTTGGTTGTTTCTATTTCTGTGCGATGCTTCTTGGTTCTATTAACTGTCTCTTATCTGTGTACTGCTTGATTGTACTTGGGGTAAAGTTTGTTCATACATACAAGTACTATTCCACAGTACTAACGTCCCTTTTGTCGGGGGCGCTACATCTTTTATATGGATGCAGGTGGTTCCATAGCAGGTAGCTCAGCCCGCCGTTAGTGGTGCCTCCTCGTCATATCTTCAGCAGTTGTGGTGATCCTCTTCTTCTCGGGGCCGTGTGTGGGTTATACCACTCTCTTTTGCGTATGTTGTAAAGGTATACCCAGGGCCTTGTTGCCGGCAAGTTATTTAAAACCCCTAGTATTCGTAGAGGCTCCGTAGACATGATTTGGGTGTATTGTATATATGTATTTTTGGGTAGTAACAGTACGTGCTCGGAACCGTGAACCGTGTTGGAAAGTTATGTATGTATTATGTATGTTGGAATATCAATCGTTGAGACGCTAAAAGAGGAAAACAATGGAATTATGTTGTAAAATGTACTATGAATTTAAATTTGGCTAACTCATATGAAATAATGTATGTTATGAACGCGGGGTAATACTTTGGGCAGGAAAGGAAATACAAGTCCGCTTGACTGGGTTCATCCGGTTAGGCGCCGGTCTCGTCCCTCGATTTTAGGGCGTGACAAACTTGGTATCGGAGCCTAAGGTTTTAAAATGTCCTAGGATGTCTCGCAGCCGTGTCTAGTAGAGCCCTTCTTATCGGTGTGTTGTCGACCACATCTATAATTAGAGGGCTACATGGACATTTAGGAATTTCACCCTTCTTTGATAATTCAATCGTGCGATAGAGCTCAAGTTAGAGAGTTAGCTTTCTCTCCAAACCTTACTCTCAAAATGAGTAACCATGATACCATAATCTGAGTGTTTGAAGCCATAAGGAGGGAATGATCCCACTATTGAGTACGAAGGGGCTTCCCAAGGGCTTGTTAGGAGAATGTATTGAGTTGTGGAGGGATTGGTAGAACCTATCGCTAAGAGGGGGAGTGCCCTTGTCCCTATTGATGTCTCTGCACCACCAAATCCTATAGTATATCGGTATGGTACCAACGTACTCTTGTTGTATATGTACATCCATATTGAAGAAATTTCATAGGTATGGTCTTAATAAATGTTGAGTCACAAACCATTGCATGCACCTACTCTTTGAACGAGATCCAATATTTCTTGAATCCACTCTACTTCTTATATGAAGTCTCTTATGACATCGAGCTCTATAATCATGTCCTTGAATTGATTTGTAGCTATAGAATTACTAATTCCAACACGCCTTTCTAAACTCTAACAAGGGACTATACCCGAAGAATTTCTCATCGAATGAAGGGATGAACCATTATCATATTTTCGCACAAAATAAAAAGATATCTTTTCTTGACCCCTTTTCTTCAGGTTTCTTCTTCGATATGAATATTGATATAGGTGAAGATCTTGCTTTGTTTCATCATCATATCTAGTATGGTAGTGCCCTCGCTCTATCTTTGTTGAGGCGTCCATTTTGGCCTAGTGGTCGAAATCGGCTAAATATTTATTTGTTTGGCGAGAATCTCCCTCTTTTCTGATAGGTTATCTTCTGAATTTGGTCTGCTCAATTACTTTTAAACATTATTAAATCTCCATCGAAGCTAGGGTCCGTCGAGCCTCCATGTAGCTGGATCGTGCTACTTATTCTTGTTGCTCATCTTATTCTTGAAGGTTGTTCTTCTTTTGGTTATAAGGAAGACGAGCATTTTCGCTCCTCCTTTGGATTGCATAATACTTGTTTAAGTGTCGTTATATGTTAATTGCTCCATGTTGCTACGAATCCAGCTCAATTTTTATGTTTGTAGTGGCTCCACTAGCCGTGAAGCTCTTGAGTTACTCTTAAAACCTCAAGTTCTTTTTTTTTTTTGATTAGCTACTCTGACATACCCGGCTTTCCCCCAGTTGTTGATCCATTCATCAGTTCCAATCTCAAGGGTTGAAGGAACAACATAATTGTGTCCTCGGTATCTAGAAATACAATTTCTTTTGTCAATGGTGATCCACCCTAATTCTGTATTTATTCAGCTGAATCCAGAAAATGGGATAGTGTAACAATGCCTTTATTTTCTAGCTAACTAGTTTGCGGTCCTCTGATATTACTGGAGATTTCAGTATTATGAAATAACTAAACAAGGATATGGGATTATAGATGGCGGGGGCAAGTCAATCCATCCTCTTACTTTAAACTACGAGCCTGCTTCATTCACTATCGGCTATATTATCCGTTCTCAAATCCTACCCCCTTAGAAGTACTATCGTTAAAGGTTGAACTCTGAACCAGAGAGAGTAGCTCTAATTTTAAAATACTTCTAGATATCTGGTCAATGGATTAATAAATGCCACAAATTTCACGGGTTCCAACTTCACTTTAAGTTCATCAAGGGTTTTGTAGAAGGGTGTTGTGGAGCTTCATTGTGAAGTAGAGTCGCTAGCCATATTTGGATTTTTGAATTATGGAGCTATACATCATGTGACTACATACATAGATCTTCTTTCAAAAAAAAAAAAAAAAAAAGTTGGCTTCACGTGATCCCTTATATTATCACATTTCCTAGTGGTTACAATGTAAAGGTCACTTCTATAAGCTCTCTCACTTTCTTTTCATTTGTCTTGCATCATGTGTTGTTTACCCGTAATCTTCAATGCGATGTTATTTCAACTTCTCAACTAGTTATCCAACTATATGATCTGATTTAATTAACCTCACACTTATGTACTCTACAAGCGCCCTGGGAGTGGGCAAACTTCCCCTTTACTACAGACTTCTAAATGTCTTCAACTCTGTTTAAGCTTGTTGATTCCAAGTGGTGCTCTTAGTTGTGCTGCCTTACTATCTATTTTCATCTGGTAACTCTCCTTGTGAATCTAATTTTATGCCTTATGGCATCGAGGGTTGGGGTATGTTCCTTTGTTATGATAAAAAGATATTGCTCGCACTCCTTGTGAGATTTTCTCCTAAACGATCATCTACCTGCTCTGCTTGTCCATGTGACTATGTAACTTGGGTTACTCTTCTCCGATAAGTGCATTAAGACTTCTCGCCCTTATATAATTATTCATATGGTCACTTCGAGGCCTTATTCTACACTAGCTCGTAATGATTTTAAGTACTTTCTCACCATTGTTGACGGTTTTCTAGGGCTACGAGGGCTTGTCTCATGGGTTCCAAAAGTAATGATTTTCCTTAAAGTTCAAGCTTTAATTTCCATGATTTCAAATCAAAATTTCCCCTTTTCAAAAGTCTTAAATGGGTCGGATTTAATGAGGTTATGTGACTTTCTGCTCACTCGGCTTCTAGGAGTATTGACAACGCCGTGGTCAAGTATGGGGAATTTTGCTACTTCTGGCATTCCACCACCTTAGGAAGGGTTATATTTTTCGAATTATGATAATCTCATAAGTAGATGACTTCTTTTCCATCCTCATGCGCTTGTGGAATAGAGTCCTTGTGTCGCTTATTGTTAGGAGTGAAATCAAATTCCACGTATTTCATTTGCGGCCTCAATCACACCCATGTTGCAAGAGTCTTACCATTTGAGCTCAACTACTTACCTTACACTTAGAGACATATCTGGTGTATCCTACTTGATCACTTCTTTAAAAATCTCAAGTTCACATACATGGTATCCACCTTATCTAAGAATACTAGTTACCACTATGCTTCATTTATCTGATGATTGATGTAGTCACCTGGACTAAACCATGTCAGCATCATTAATAGAAATCTTCGTGTCTCTTAGCATATAATCTCATGAAATACTCTGCTCAGCACATTAATAGATTCCTGAATAATTCCAGCCCTATCTTGAACTCCGTTGCTCCTTACTATATTAGGTCTATTTGGTATTGAAGGTTCAAGTGTGTCAAAGTCACCCTGTGATCTCATATATTCAGTAGGTAATTTTATGGTCAATTCATTATAGCACATCTTTGAGTACTCATGAAGGTCACCACGGGTTTAGTTTGGGTGTTCGCATAGAGATTTAGAATTCAGGAAGGTGAACCGGTTATTCTCAAAATTTTCCCTGGTAGATGTTATGTGAATTGATAGCGAAGGGTACATAAGCGCATTTCCCATTAGGTTGCACTAGGAGTATGATGTTTCTCATGTATTTGTGTTTTCATATGTCTATGTCTAAGAAAAGGTAGTAGGAAGATCCTTTGTGTATCATTTGGTGTAGATTATTGAAGGTGAAGTTAATGGGTAGTTAACTTATGCGAGGTATCTAGCTGTCATCCTTGTTAGGTGAGTTTAAGGGTTGGGATTGCTTCCGTGAATGTGTAATGGAAAAGCTTGTAAGTCGAGGGGGCCACCTTGAAGGCCGAAAGTGTCGTGGAAGCAAAATGTTTTCGCTTGGTTGTATATCAATTAGTTTTGACTTGAAAGGTACCTTATAGGTGTTGTGATATGAAAATGTGCAGTCCATGTTCAGGTGTCATTATGATAATGTAGTTCTTGTGATGCTGAGAACTAGTGTTATGGGTATATACATTGTGATGTTTTGTCGAGTTATTGATGAGTTTTTAGGATGGTTTTGGGTGATTCTCTAACATGTGGATAGGCCTAGTTACAAAGGAGATGCTGCCGAAATTTATGAAAAATTTGGGAGTTAGTCAAAATTTAGGGACTTAAGGTAGGATAGAAAAGACATATGTTATTCTAGGTATTTGGGTCAGGCTCTATCTCTCATTCGAGGACGAATTATCCTAAGCGGGGGAGTCTAGTTTCCAAATCTTCAAACCGTTCATCATTTGGACATTCCTACACAAAGTTATGATCAAAATACCAAAGGCTGGAAAAATGCGATCCTGTGTCAAATCTGCGATCGCATTCCTATCGCATTTTTGACTCTGCGATCGCAGATCTGTCGCAGAGTGGGCCAGTGTAGCCCAGTTTTGGGAACTTATTTCGCGATGCATTCTGCGGCCCACATTCTTGTTTTGCGGTCCATTCTGCGATTGCATACCTTGTTCTGGAGGCTTATATTTCCTATTTTTATAACCTGACCCCATTTTCATAAATAGGTTTAGGGGATTCATTTGGGGTCATTCTCTACTGATTTTAAAGAGAGAAGAGAGCATATATAGAGAGAAAGAATGAGCCTAACTTCATAATCATCCAAATCTTTCTCAAGTCTTCAAGAATCAAGAAAGATTATCAAAGATTGTCATTCATCCGGGTAAGTCCTACTTCCAAAATTTTCATGCAAGAGGTTAAGGGTTCAAATATGTGGTGGGGGGTTATAAATAGGCCATGCATGTGGGAATAAGTTGTAATATGTGATGTTAAAGAACTAATTTGGGTAGTTCATGTTAAAATTGGTTGACAGAAGAAGGAATTACCATTTCTAAACCTTGTAGTCTACTTCACATGTTAGGTGTTTGATGAAATTCCTAAGGGAGTTACACCATGGGTAATCTTCCTAATTATTAATCGATTTCCGCTATCTCTTTATAGATGGTTATGGCTAGAGGTGTTGGTGTATTGTATAAACTTAAGGAAAAGCTCTTTGAGGTATGTATGGCTAACTTTAACCTTTGTAGAATCCTCTTGTTGGTGTCCGAGCATACTGTATGTGTACTTTGTTTGAGAATATGTGAATTGATTGTCCTAGTTGATTGCCATACCACCATGATACATGAGATTGTGAAAATAGTGATTCCTTGTGCTTACTCTATCATGTGCAAAGCTCGTTAACTAT